>OZ019959.1:4615899-4658399 GCA_963970385.1 Theonella swinhoei | reverse complement strand
CTTCCCTCCCTTCCCTCCTCTCTCCCTCCCCTCCTCTCCCTCCCCTCTCTCCCTCCTTCCTCCCTCCCCTCTCTCCCTCCTCCCTCCCTCCTCCCTCCCTCCTCTCCCTCCCTTCTCCCTCCCCTCCCTCCCTCCCTCCTCCCTCCCTCTCCCTCCCTCCTCCTCCCTCCCTCCTCTCCCTCCCCTCCCTCTCCCTCCTCCTCCCAAGGCCACCATTGCTGTATCACGTCTAGGTCTCCTCCCTGTTGGGTCAAAGTGATACTAATCTCAGACGCTCCTTCACAACTCTGGCAAACTTTGTGAAAGAGGACAGCCAAATCAAGGCACGTGTCTCCCCCCTTCTCTCTCTCTCTCTCTCTCTCTCTCTCTCTCTCTCTCTCTCTCTCTCTCTCCTCTCTCTCTCTCTCTCTCTCTCTCTCTCTCTCTCTCTCTCTCTCTCTCTCTCTCTCTCTCTCTCTCACTCACTCACTCACTCACTCACTCACTCACTCACTCACTCACTCACTCACTCACTCACTCACTCAACTCACTCACTCTCTCTCTCTCTCTCTCTCTCTCTCTCTCTCTCTCAACACACACACACACACACACACACACACACACACACACTACATGACAACCTCTCATCATCTTTCTAGGACTCTTCATTCTCAACTGAAGTGGAAGAGTTGATGAAGAGATTGAAGACTATCCTCAACACCACATCTCAGATGAAGGTACACATTATGTAAACTGTTATATAAAGGCCTCAGGGGGGCAGCATATCTCATGTACATACAGTAATTGAGACTAACAATACTCCCTGAAATGAGGACACCTTGATAAACAGGACACCTTTTGCTCCACCGAATGTTTTAATCATTGAAATTGGTACATCTCACAAGTCAGTACACTTCCGTCCCAATGGTGTCTGCCTGCAGTGGGGGATTTAGGGGGGGGATCCGTGGACCTCCCTTTTCACCCAGCTTTGGCAGGCAGAGTGCATTTTCACGCATACACGTTTGAAAACTTACTTATACAGCTACAGCATCAAAACCTCCCTGGAATATAGAAGGTGTGTGTGTTCTACACACTCATCTTGACGGAGTAAAAGTTGCTAAACGGATCGCTAATGGTTGCCGCAAAGGTAGCTACGGAGAGCTAGCCAAAAAGTGGGCGTGGCACGTCAAAAATTCTGGTGAGCGCTTGCCCCCTTTCCAAATTTCTAGATCTGCCACTGGCCTGGTTTAGAGGCAGTCACTGTACACGAGTAACTTAATACCACTGATACATGTACATGACATGTAAAGGATTTTCACTGGTACAAGGATAAGAAGTCTACTTTAATCAATTGTCTTGATGTCACGTTTGTGGATTTAGTTTTGTTAACCCAATGCTCTAAGAGTGTATGCTATCTCTGTCCCATAGGCCCACCAGAATGACCCCGAGAAGCTGATGGACCTCCATTACAGTCTGGCCAAGAGCTACAGCAACTCTCCCGAGCTCCGTCAGACGTGGCTGGACAGCATGACGGCCCTCCATCTCAAGGCTGGCAACTACTCAGAGGTGGGTCATAAATTATTCATGAACATACCTCATTAATAATTCATGAGACACTGCATGTAGTGATCACACGTCACTTTGTAACACTGAGTACATTATGTAGTTGCATGTAATGAAGTGTTTTTTCTCTCATGAATTATTCATGACCTGACATACAGGCAGCTCATTGCTGTGTTCATATTGCTGGGCTGGTAGCGGAGTGTCTGAAGCTGCAGAGAGAGTACGTCCATGGCTGTGCAGTGTTTGTGAACGTGTCTCCCAACGTGGAGCTGGAGGAGAGTGGGATCAGAGAGGACAAGGGCACAGCTGGGATGGAGGATCACAGATATACCGCGGTACTGTGTGTGTGTGTGTGTGTCTGTGTGTCTGTGTGTCTGTCAGTCTGTCTGTCTGTCTGTCTGTCTGTCTGTCTGCCTGCTTGTTTGCACTTCATTGTTTTTCTGATCTCCCTTGGTCGAGATTTCACCCCATATTGCTCCAATTCTAGGCAGTGTTCCTACCAACAGAACTATGCATGTTTCAATAGCAGTTCTACTTAAGGCTTTTGGCACAAGACATTTCGGGAAAGAGACCACTTGTTTTGTCCCAAGGGTGTCTGGGGCTTCAATTTGTAATGTAAACTCATTTCACAATCCATCCCTACAGAAAGATCTGGTGTTGCTATTGGAGACTAGTATGGGATATTTTGAGAAGGCAGAGAGGTATGAGATGATGTCAGAAGTGGCCAAACTCCTCCAACCTTTCTATGAGGAGGCCAGGGACTCCAAGGTTCTCTCCCTTCCTCCCTCTCCTCTCTCTCCCTCTCTTCCTTCCTTCCCCCTCCCTCCCTCCCTCCCTCTCTCCCTCCCTCCCTCTCTCCCTCCCTTCCTCCCTCCCTCCCTCCTCCTTCCCTCTCTCCCTCACCCTCCCCCCTCTCTCTCACACACACTCATACCTATAGTGAATATGTTGTTACAAGAGCTAATGTCCACCTCCAGAAACTGATGGAGATGTTCAGTAAACTACACCAGGCCTACCGTAAGGTAGTGGACATCGAGGAGACTGGGAAGAGATATCTGGGGACTTACTTTAGAGTGGGTTTCTATGGCAAGGTGAGAGGGATAGAGAGGAAGAGAGGGAGGAAGAGAGAGAGAGGGGAGGGAGAGAGAGAGAGACAGAGGGAGAGGGAGAAGAGAGAGAGACGGAGAGGGAGGGAGGGAGAGAGAGAGGGAGAGATATAAGTTAGAGATGCAACGAGGAAAAATGGAGGAGAGTGTGTGAGAGAGAAGAAAGAAAGAAGATAAATATTTTACCTCTCTCTCTCAGCCATTTGGTGATGACCATGACAAGCAGTACATCTACAAGGAGCCAGCTGTCACTACATTGGCAGAGATTGTCCTCAGACTGCAGAAACTCTATTCCAAGAAATTTGGGAAGAACACGCCAGTTCATATGATCCATGAATCAGGAAAGGTAAAGGTTGAATGAATGCACTAAAGTGCAGAACCCTCGGCGTCCGCGCGTGCGCGAATCCTTGAACGTGTGTGCGAATGCTGGAAAGTCACGTGCGATTGAAACTCAAGGTTGGCTCTGTACACTGCTGGAAGCGCTATTGGTTTGACCGGAGCAGTATCCAAGCTTGTACTCCCTCATGCAGTAACCGCTGGTGCTTCACTGTACTTCGAACAGGAATACCTGATCGCGGGTAAGCCAGAGTAGGCTAGATATAATTAGCATATTGGCTCTTTAGCTTGCGTTTCACGCCATAACTCTTGAACGGAGCGGTTTCAAAGAAAACCCCACAAATATTTTGACATCCGTTGCCCGCTGAGTACACGACAGTATTTTCAGGACGAACAGACGCTCCAGAAGTGAGATGTGACTTAACAGACAGACAGACAGACAGACAGACACACAGACCCAACTACAGTAACCCTCCTGCGCATGCGCGCCAAGGGTTAATGAGTGGAGGGAGCTCTTCTATAGAGTACATGTGTATCTATGAATGAGTTGAGGGAGCTGCTGCGCAGTACATTGTAGGCTGTCAGTCTTACTTACAGAAAGGGGGCAAATCCACGAACCAAATGTGGGCATGTGGGCAATAGTGGACTAAGTGAATTTCCCAAAGGGGGCAAAGAATTTCTAAAGGGGGGCAAATTCCCCCTTACCCCCCAAATGAATCGTGATTGTAGTGCTCATGGAACCCCTCTAATCAGGACTCACTGAAACGAGGACACCTCAATAAAGAGGACATTTTGCAGCTTCAAGTGATGTGTCCTTTGAACTAACTGATCGAGGCACTTCCGGGCACAATGATGTCCATATTAGGAGAGGTTCCACTGACCACGTATTGCCATATCTCTCTCTCTCAGGTTGACAAGGCAACACTGGATTTGGACCACGCCCACATTCAGATCACACACGTCGAACCGTACTTCACCGAGGAGACACTACTGGAGAGACAGACACAGTTTGAGAGAGCCAATAAACTGAGTAGTTTTGTGTTTGAAACACCTTTTACTAAGGATGGGAGACAGCAGGGAGATGTGTCGAAACAGTGTATGAGGAAGACAGTACTAATTAGTGAGTCTTTCTCCCTCTCCTCTCTCTTCCAGCTCTCCCTCTCCCTCTTTTTCCCTCTCCCTCTCCCTCTCCCCTCTCTCTTCCACCTCTCCCTCTCCCTCTTTTTCCCTCTCCCTCTCCCTCTCCTCTCTCTTCCACCTCTCCCTCTCCCTCTTTTTCCCTCTCCTTCTCCCTCTCCTCTCTCTCTTCCACCTCTCCCTCTCCCTCTTTTTCCCTCTCCCTCTCCCTCTCCCCTCTCTCTTCCACCTCTCCCTCTCCCTCTTTTTCCCTCTCCCTCTCCCTCTCCCTCTCCTCTCTCTCTTCCACCTCTCCCTCTCCCTCTTTTTCCCTCTCCCTCTCCCTCTCCTCTCTCCCTCTCCTCTCTCCCTCTCTTTCTTTCTCCCCTCTCCCTCTCCCTCTTCTCCCCTCTCCCTCTCCCTCTCCCTCTCCATCCCCCCCTCCTCTCTCCCCCCTCTCACATTCTACCCTTCCCTCTTTCAGCCTCTCACTGGTTCCCATACATCAAGAAGAGGATCGTCATCATCCACCAACAACAGTTTGAACTGTCTCCCATTGAGGTAAGGCACTTCCATCTCTACACCTACCCTCTGCTCTTGCCATGACAGTGGCAATACAGGAGTAAATTGTTGAATAATGGATAGAAGTGCCAAAAATTATGGAAACAAGATGTACATGTACATGTACATATTGCGAAGGCAGGCAGAGTGTGATGGCATGCAAGAATAACAACCCCATAGTAAAGCAAGGGTTGCCTCACAGCTGCTCAGTGCATGTTACTATGGTTACATATCCATGTTTGTACTAGCTGTATTAATTTGATATGGAGAAGCTGTGTTACTAATGATAAGCACTGTACATCACTAAATTTATGAAGTATCATAGCTACTAATGTAGTACTTCATCAGGCGATGTTGTCAATGCTAAGTCTTCTTCGATAGGTAGACAGCTGGTATGGTGATGTGTAGGGTCTCCGCATGTATTTGTTGTCATGGGATAACTTCAAATACCTTGTATGTTAATGCTTCCGTTTCTTTGAAGAGTTGTGTGCAATGCAGCAAGTCATATATGTATGTGTATGCAGTGGATTCTCATTGGGAGTATATACATTCCTACTTCTTTTGCTACTGGAATTGTGTGTGTTGTGATGTGTGTAGGTGGCAACTGAAGCCATGCAGAAGAAGACGAGGGAGCTAGCTACGCAGGTTCAAAGGTCACCACCAGATCTGAAACAACTGCAGCTGCTCCTACAAGGCTGTGTTAACACTCAGGTAGACCACCGCACACATTGCTGTCAATTTCCACTCCTGCTCCTTAGCTTCCTCCCTCTTTCCCTCCCTCCCTCCCCCCACCCAGGTAAACCAAGGAGTGCAGGAGTACGCTGTCTTCCTCTCCCCCCAACATTCTGCCTACCTCTCCAGTACTCACCTCCACAGCCTCAAGACTGCTTATCGGTGAGACACATCCCACTCTGTAGTGCAGACAGACAATGCAGTTTGATTTGGGACTATCCGTACCACTGTTGCCACAATAAAGCCTCCTCCCTATTGGCCGAAGCATTAGATGGATTCCTTGATACGCCATAACATATGCCGTAAAATGTCTTTAATCATGTAACAGTAGGAATCTTACATGCCACGACAAGATTCCATGGTCGTAACATACAACCTCAGGCTACTCAATGTGGATTCCTTAGCACTTGTTTCTATCTCCACACACACACACACACACACACACACACACACACACACACACACACACACACACACACACACACACACACTCACACACACACACACACATACACACACACACACACACACACACACACACACACACACACACACACACACACACACACACACACACACTATTCCCTCTCTTTCCGTCACTCACTCACCAGCTCACTACTGGATACCTGTCAACATGCTCTGGATCTCAATGAGAGCCTCATTGCCACAGACCAGCTGCTCTATCACAAAGACATGAAGAACAGCTTCCAGAAAATGCTCAGTGTCCTAACTCCACTCATCGAGGAAGATGATGAGGAGGTTAGAATCAATCTTTCATCCATTTTCAACTGGTCCTGCTTTAAATACTGTATACAGCGCATAGAGTTGATAGAGCCACTGTTGAGAAAGTGTTGTGACCCTACCCAAATTGCTAATTTATGTACATGACTTAATCATTACTTAATCATCATACATCTTAGCTTGGGATTGTAGAGCAAGAGCCTAGCCTAGGTCTTCCTTGTCAATTATATAATGGGCTTTTCTGACTTTGATAATGGTAGTCTTCCTCTGCAAATTTAAGAATACTTAACAGAGAAAGTCTATAGGTTGAGACTATAGCTATTAAAGTCTTTGACTAATCTTCAACCCTCACCCCCCCCCCTCCCCCCACCACACACACACACACACACACACACACACACACACACACACACACACACACACACACACAGTTGTCTTCACACAGTGATACCTACCCAAGAACCACACGAAGGTCCCAAATCGGATTGGACCCCCACAGAATGTCTGCTATCCTCTTCCACTCAATCAGTGGAAGCACTTGACACCAAACTCCCAACTGTCTGGCTTTTCTATATTAAATGTTCTATTGACTAACTACCACAGTACACAAATTGTATTATAGGTTTACAACAGGGTACAGGGTATGTATGTATATGTATATATATGTATGTAGGATTTTTGCATTGTTGTGTAATGTGTTGTATGTGTGTACGATATGGTTTTTCTTTGCCATTTTCTAGATTTCATATTCCTTACTAGACTTCACTGTAATTAGCAAATTCCCATGTAGCTATAGGTCCACATTCTGTATGCTATAATTGGATTGCTGGAATGTCTCTGTGCCTCTTCATCATCTTGTAATGTTAGAAGCTGCATTTATTGTTATATGAAACTGCATATCATAGTAAAGCCCATCATGGTGGAGATGATGGGATTCATGTCTCACTATGTCAGACAGCTGCATGTCTTGCCCCACCTAAAATGCGTTGTCATGGTATTAAATATACTATAGTTATATAGCCTATAGCAAATCAAATATTATAACTTTCTTTGAAGTAAATGTAATGAGGTTTCAGTGAGCATATGCTCCAGGCTATTAATTACATATTTATATTTCGGCGCCAATGTGGGTGGGTAGTTGGTAGTGTTCAGTGTATGTGTACATACAAAGATGTAATCCTATATATATAACTCTACAATGATAATATATTATGATACACAGTTCTTTTATTAACCCTCGGTGCGAATGCGCAGCGAGGGTTACGGTAGTTGTCTGTTATGTAAATTAATTAAGGCACATCTCACCACTGGAGCATCTGTTCGTCCTGAAAATACTGTCACGTACTCAGCGGGCAACGGAGGTCAAAAAAATTGTGGGGTTTTTCTCTGAAACCGCTCCGTTGCAGGATCCAGTACTGTTCCATATGTGCGGTCGGCCATTTTCCTGCGGAAAGCGCGCATGCGCATTATACCCAATACCTGGAGTGAAGGGCACCTACTGCGGCCAAGAGAACTCGGTCGACCTGTTTTTGGTGATAAGCTGTGTCACTTATGTAAGGAATTCGAACCTATCACTTGTTTCTCCTCCCATTTGTGTAACAGTCACCCAACTCTTGTGTGTCACGAATCATTATCAAGCATTGTAAATAAAATAGCAGCAGCAGATATATCTTTTGTTGTCACTCTTGGTTCAAAATTAAGGTCTAGTTCTGTTAAATGACGTCACTATATATATATTTTTTCTCTGTAGTATATTTATTTCACCCTGTATGCATTGCTATACCCCTTTGTGGGTCAACTGCAAAGAAACCTTTGAACCTTTGAATACCATGCGCGAAGCGGTTCGAGTAGGTCTTTGGAATGAACTCATGGCGCCAAGGGTTCTGCACTTTAGTGTATTCATATTATAAAGATTTAAAGCCTTGTAATAATTGCTGAAGTCCTTATAATTAGTAGAAACTACACGCTACTGCATGGTCATCATTTTATACATGAAACATAACATCCTAGCTACCAGTCTGTATGTGATACTCAACTCAGCAATGTCCACATGCAATGAAAGCCAAGAAATTCACCTGCCATATGGAGGTATCACTAACTCGTCGTTTGATAATACACTGAAGAATACACTGTCTTTGCTTATGATTCTCCTGAGAATTTTAGTGCCTCAGTGATCCTATAAAATGCTGCAACTGACCACTTATAACAGCAGCATCAGAACGGATATTCGGATAAAACAACCAACTTCTGAAGAACAGGATTTTCTGCAGCAAATACAATGTCCTCATCCTGCCTATTCCTGGGTGTGTGTACCCTACTCTCACTGTGTGCAGTGGCAATGTAAGTTCCTAGGATATACATTATGCTGTTGTTCACAGCATTTCTTGTGCAGCTGTATGCAGCCCCCCTATCTGCTTTATTGCACTGAAGACAGTATCGAACGTGTGAAACCTAATGGAGGTCAACCAACCACACATGTACCAGGTCTCACAAAAGAAGTGCCTTCGGTGGACTACCATGTGGGGTATATATATATGTTCTATGAACCATTCTCCAGTAACTTCACACACTTCCTTTTTCGTGTAGTATGGATAAACTGTTCTACACCAGAGATGATGCTGGTAGTACAAATGATGGAGTATATGAGGCTGTGTTGAGCACTGGACAGGGTTCAACACGGATTATTAATGTCAACAAACCATGTAAGACTGATATTGTACAACAACTGAATCTTAGACAATATTTCTGCATTTTGAAGCTAAGTGTTCTGTTTACGTAGTAGGATATCAGTGTGTGGGCATGTGTACCATCATGTGTGCAATTGCAGAGCCACATCCCCATAATTGAGCATGTAGGTTCCTGAGAATATCCATATATTTTATGACTGCAGATGGCCTGGCTGTACAACGGAGCATGCAAAGACTGTATTTCTCATACAAAGCGGATTCAAATACTTACCGTATTGACCATGTGATTATTCCTGTTGGAACTACTCCAATACGTACCCAGTTTGTTGAATTGCAGAATGCTGAAATCAGAGAATTAGCTGCGGATAATAAGTAAGTATACGAAATTGTTTAACTGATCAAATAGTGAAATAAACTAATTCTTTTACACAGCAATTTGTATTTTGTAGCGGAGAATAAAATATTCAAGAAACCACACCTTGGAACATCCCGTCAGGGTGTCTATCAAGCTAATAGTAATGTCTGCATTTATTCGCTGGACTTTCATCCAAATAGTGGATTTCTATTCTGGGCTGAGGGTTGTGGTGGGGATGGTATTTATTACATTGACCCCACCATCCCTACCCCCAACTCACCAACTAAAATTAATATTCCTACTACTGCACCTAAGCCCCTGTACGGTGTGGAAATCCATGAAGGTTTTGTATACTGGACTGCAGTGGAAAAGGTCTGCAGGGCTCCCATTAGCACAGGTCAACCCTGGCAGACTGTGAGAGATATTCCGGGCCATCAACGGATCAATGGAATAGTGATGGTCCCCTAAACTTTCGATCTGAACTCTATTACAGTGAATGAACACTGATTGACACTGAGTGTGCCTACGTAGCTTGAGTACAGTAGTGTAGAATGTAGTGATTCTGAACACTTTCCATGGAAAGAGCTCTGCTACATGTACTGTATGCTTATTTTTCCTTCATTGTAATTTATCACACGATACAGTAATACTACGTATCCCTATTCAAAGCTGAATTTTAAGTTTCACTTTTGTTGCCAACCGCAACTTTCGTGAACAGCAATGTATATATATCTACGTTCCGTGACTTTCCTGAACAACTATATACGTCACTATGTTCAGGTAATTATTGTGATGCTAAAGTGATGTTATACATATCATTGCATGCCATCATCCTTGCTTTGCCTGCACAGCTGCCAACAATGGCTGGTGGACTGTACTATAGTAGTGGGGGATTAACAAGAGAGGCAAACAGGAAGAGATTACAAAGCCCAGACGTTATATCATAGCATGTTAGTGTAGACACTGAGTCTACAAAATGCACGATCAAAAGGACCTTCACCCCCTACATATACCATGGCTGTATTGCATCATAACTTAATATGGTGATGATAGGAAAGTGATTCCATAAAATGCAGTAGCAGCAGTAGCTAGGCACCTCTCTGTAGTAGCACTAACTACCTGGATATACTCAGGGAAACAATCTTTCTTGACGTCAAAGCAATGTCCTCATTCTGCCTGGTTCTGTGTGTGTGTGTCCTGCTCTCTCTGTGTGCAGTCACTATGTAAGTGAAATAATACTATAATGCTACACAGCAAAAAACCTTTTAGCCCAGTTACATATGTGTACGTATACATTTCTGTAGATTCCATGCTAAAACGTAATTACACTAGCCAAATATTGACTGATGGTTTGAAGTCAAAAATAAAATCCAACGTTTCGACACAAATGCATATGTCTTCATCAGGGATACAGAGAAGTAAAGAAAGGAATGCTTTTATAGAAGCTCAGTGACATAACTAAAATGTAAACAGAAAGAATGTATAGACATATAAGGAAAAAATGAGGGCTAGAATACAGTCTCCAGATGTACTGTGCATGTATGGTATAAGACAGATGGTATAAGACGTTGGATTTTATTTTTGACTTCAAACCATCAGTCAATATTTGGCTAGTGTAATTACGTTTTAGCATGGAATCTATAATTATTCTACCTAGCCACTAAGGACTTTTTAGTATTACATTTCTGTAACACAGCAACATCCTCAATGTCTAGTAATTAAGTAGTGGTGTTATCCACAGACTAGGAGATTGATAAAACATTGATAACATGTCTGAGTAAAAAAAGAACAATTTCAAATAATCTTTGCAAAAATGAACCAGTATCATCAATGAAATCAATCATGATAGAAATGCACAAATTTACAGTTCTCAGTCTCTACCCTACCTGGTCTTCTCTGTGGAAAATGCTATAATACGTATGGCACCAGATGGCTCATCCCCTAGTGTGGTGGTGTCAGGCCTGACTGATGCTCTACATCTGGATCACCATCAAGGGTATGCAATTATCTACAAATTCAATAAGTATATACAATTTTTTTATATTTTTATCTCTTTTATAGTCAAAATAAGTTGTACTGGACCAGCCCTACAGAGAGCAGAGTGTACGAGCTTCACTTGAGCGGTTCAAATACTCCTATTCCTGTTATCACAACTGCCACCAACCCACGTAAGTGTTTAAGAGCATACCTTCTAAATCAAAGTATCACTGTCACATACACTACAAGCAATACTGTGAAAATACACTGAATCTGCAGCAATTTCAAAGAGTGCTTACTCATGTCCTCTACGTTACCTCTAGGTGGTCTGGCTGTGGACTCAGACTCTGATAAGTTGTATTTCACATATGTATCGGGAGTGGATAGTCATGTTGCTGTCCATGGCATTGATGGACCACCTGATGATTTCACTGATCTTACAAATCTGGCAACCGACATTCAATATGCAGAACTGGCTGTAGATCCAGCTAGTGGGTAAGTTACTTTGATTTGTGTATATAATATATATTTGCATAAAATTAATCCATTAGGTATTTGTACATAGCAACTCAGAGTTCTACACAAAGTACTATACTGAAGTATCCACTACCCTCTGGGACGCCTACGACACTCTATACTACAAGCCCTAGTGTTTGTATATCTTCACTGGCTCTTAATCTGAGACTCTACTGGACTGAGGGTTGTGGATCTGGAGTTAGCGGGATTCGTGCTGTTAACCCTACTAGCCCTGGCCCTAGCCCACCAACTGTATTCATGCCAGCTGCTGATGTTAAGTATGGTTTGGAATCTCGTACTGCTGGCTCTGTCACCACCACATACTGGACTTCAGAGAATCGTGTTTACTCTGTGACCCCATTTCCTGGAGGAAGTCCCACTACACTGATAAGTGTCCCACCCAACAAATACTGCAAGGGACTGAAGATGATATATCCATAGCCAAGCCATGACTGTGCATCTCTATGGAGAAGACTCTGTTGCTAATTACTAGCTACTATATTAGGCTGTGTTTATTTTCATTATGTTGTACGTTTAACATAAACAGTCCTGCACATAAGTGTCTGTAATCACGTGGGATGCGATGAGTGGCTAATATACATTAATTCATAGGTGCAATAAATTCTTACCCCACGTGCTGTAATAGTATGCCAATATGCCTGCATGGCTAGTGTCTACGCACGATGTATGCACAAATATAATCATACCCTGTAAGTCAACATGGAGTTTATACCTTACTACCTGCTGTTGGTTTACTGTTTCTTGTACAAGAATCTGCGTAGAAACCAAGTGGACGTGCATGATTGAAAGGATCTGTATATCCAAAAAGGTAGCGCAATATAATTTTGTTCTGTTCTCTAATACTCCACCCTAGCACCATTGCCATGGACTATGTGGCCACAATCATGGGCGGAGTCACACATAAATTTATAAAGATTACTTAACTCCAGCCAGCTCTGCATGCAGATCCCCAGCCAAGGACTGCAATTCACTAGGGCAAGAATCATCACCATACGACAGTGGCAAATACAAAAAGAAGATATTTAGTTATTGTGGAAGTAAAACGAAGAACAGAAGTGGGGAGGATGCAATAAATGACCATGGTATAAATAATTAACTTGTTAAATCACACCATTGGTTAGACCTGCTTCTCCCTTATGTTGTATATATAGGGGAATAAGCAAGTGTGACACTTCCTATATGGAATGAAATTTACCCTCCTACTTCTATATACTCCTACTGTAGGTGGCAACTGAAGCCAAGGGAATTGGCTAAGCATGTACTCCTACATGTCTCGTGTCTGTGGTTGACTCCGTAATGTAGACAAGGCACATGTGTGGTGTGGTTGTAGTAATATAGTCATGCAGCCATGATGAAACTCTCTTATTAGATGAAGCAGCAGATCAAAGTCTCCAATGTTCCAACACAATTTAATATTTCTTTAATTGTCAAAGGTGGGGAAGCATATATTCTTGTCACATGGATGGAATCTGTGGGATGCAGGCTATGTTGTTATGTAACCCTCGTGCCACATGGATCACAACAGAGTTCAAGTAAGGTCAAGACAGCCTACAACATCTAACCTACTACTCTAGAGACCAACTGAAAGGCAGTTAAGCTAATTACTGCTTTACAACCCAATATACCACATACATTATAAGGAAAATTACATTATAAAATTACATTATATTTACTGTTCATGGCTTGAGAAGTGAAAATTAAAATATGATCGGCTTGTTACTACTCCATACACTCAGCAAAGATTTTATGTAGCTTTGTTGAAAGCCTTCCAATATTTGGGAATAGTTATGATTTTCAAATGAATTTTAGGTACAGCAGCGATCCTATAAAATGGAGCAACCCGAGACTTGTGACAGCAGCATCAGAACAGCTATTCTTCTCTTCTGGATAAAACAACCAACCAACCTACTTCTGAAGAACAGCATTTCCTGCAGCAAAAATGTCCTCATTCTGCCTGGTTCTGGGTGTGTGTGTCCTGCTCTCTCTGTGTGCAGTGGCTACGTAAGTGAAATGTTGTTTGTTTTATGAATGGTTAAAGCTATAATTGTTATTTTACAGCTCCAAACGTACCCCCTACCTGCTCTTCTCTACTGAAACCACTATAAATCGTGTGGAAACAGATGGATCTAATCCACGAGAGCTCGTAACAGGTCTCAGAGGAGCATTTGCAGTGGACTACCATTATACGTATGCTTCAGTTATTATGTGTACTTTCCTACCTACAAGCCTATTACTTCTGTAACTTTAATTACTCACAATCTTTTCTATGTATAGTATGAATAAAATGTTCTGGACCAGTGAGACAGATGATAAAGTGTATCAAGCTCGACTGAGTGATGGACGTCGCCGCACATCAATTGTTGATAAAGTTGACAGCCCACGTGAGACCCTAATACATTGAGATATGTCATTAGCAGTATTGTCCCATTTTATTTCAACACTTTTGCTACAATCCGTTTTACCCTCTCATGCATATGTTAATAATTTTCATATATATATTTGTCCTTAATATTTTGTGGTGTATCATACAGATGGTCTGACTGTGGACAGAGACAATAACAAGCTGTATTTCTCCTACAAGAGTGGTTCAAACTACTATGTTGCAGAAAAAATACTTGGAGGATCTGGTTACTCCGATATTCTAGGTCCACAACCTAATGAGTTTAGTGCAATACTTGTGAATGGAGGGTAAGTAAACTCAGTTTAAATTAACTGAGTTAACATACTATATTTTAACAGTTACTTGTACTATGCTGTGGAACGTGAAGTATTCAAGAAACAACTGTCTGGAGGGCTCCCTGAGAAAATTTACACAGCAAATAGTGATGCCTGCATTTGTGCAATGGCATTTGAAGGCCAGCGTCTCTACTGGGCTCAGGATGGTAGTATTCATTCTATCATTCCCAGTGTTTCCAAACTTCAACAGAAATATCAGAGCAGGCCAGCTTCTCAGGCCCAGAATGGTTTAGGGATTATTGGAGATACAGCCTACTGGATTGGAATTGATAAAGTTTACAGGCACACAAAATTTGAAGATGCTTCTGAGAGCACAGTCAAGGATTTGGGCACTCAACTCAATGGACTGGTGATGGTCAAGCCATAAATAACTCTGAACTCTACTACAGTGATAGAACACTTGCTGGACATTTTTAGCTAGATGAACATTTTAGTTGATGGAACACATTTTGCTACACTAATGTAGGATTTAGGCTTCTCAACAGTACTGCAGTTTTGTATACGTATATACTTCTCAATCAACATTTTATACAGAGTGGAGTCAATTGGCATGATTGGCGTTTTCATTTACACCTGCAATTTAACCTTGCAATCTCATTTCTGAGATCAAAGGCAATTTCAGGTTCAAGAAATTGCTAGAAACCATCATTTTGATGCACATACAGTCCAGCTATACAAATCCATGCACTACAGTCCAACTAATATATAGCCTAATAACACATATGTAACATAC
The DNA here is from genome assembly GCA_963970385.1 of Theonella swinhoei. Lineage (NCBI taxonomy): Eukaryota > Metazoa > Porifera > Demospongiae > Tetractinellida > Theonellidae > Theonella > Theonella swinhoei. The sequence goes on along the minus strand of OZ019959.1, from coordinate 4,643,240 downwards.
GTAACTTACGTCCTGACTGCCTAAGTTGTTGCACTATTATAGGAGGATGAACATTGATACCTAACCTAAGTTAAGAACCATGTTATGAGTATCTTTGTAAAGGAAGCAATATTGAAATCAATGATCGTAATAGAAACATTCAGCAAGTATACAGCATCCATATCCAAGCTTAGTTGCAGGAGTACCACTAGTTGTAACCATGGAGCCACAATGAAAACACCTGATGAACTATCAGATCAAAGACTCCACTGTTTCAACACATGGAAGCTCACTTCTTTAATCTGTCTAGAGTAGATCTATAGTATAGGGTTGGGAAGCATTTCAGAGATGCATATTTTCCATATAGGATGCATGTCTATGTTGTGACGTACATACTCTCTGTACCCCATGCATGCAGGACGTGTAGACATGCGCTCCCACAATGCTGGAAGAACTCTAGCTCTGCAACGGAGCAGTTTCAGAGAAAATCCCACAAAAGTCTTCCCTTTATTATGCAAGTTGTGTCATTTGTAGAACGAATAAACTTACAAACGAGTTATTAGTAGGTACAAACAGGCGGACGCAGACAGACCACCCTCGCTGCGCATGCGCGCCGAGGCTTTATGTGGGTGTCCGTACCCTTGTGTGTGTAGCTTGTGCTGCTGTTTCTGGTGTCTCTGGGTATTGCTGCCACGTCTACGCAGCCGGCTGGACATGTGCACGTGGTCGGGGGAGTGTGCCAGCCTCGTTTCTGGTGTCGTGTTTCTCCTGATCACGGTGGGATGGGTAGCCTCTTCAGTACATGTTGTCGACAGGCTCGTGCTTGGATGCCAAGAGTTCTCAACTGCTAGATGGATACACGTGGCTATGTGGGTGTCCGTACCCTTGTCATGGTGGGATGGGTAGCCCCTTTGGCGTCCATTGCCGACATATGAGACTCCTGTGATGGCAGATAGTCCGTTTGAGAGACAACCAATTTGTGTGTGTTCAGTGTTGTCTTTGTGCTACTCTATAGTTGGTGTATGCTCGTGCCCCTTGTAGGGCTTATATGAAATATGAATACTTATGCTATTGACATGTTGCCTATGCCATATTAACTAAACTTGCTCCGACCTCTGCAGGCTAGAATGCTGGCGTGACAAGTAAATCAATCCCGGGACGCCTACGGCTCCTAATAGTCCTAAACTAGCTAGGTTGGCAGAATGTTGACCTTCATGCTTCCGATAATTCCTGGGGGTATCTGTACCTCAGACTGTGCACCTACCTGGCATACGTAATCGCACTGAAGCACCCCCATGTTTATTGAAGCGAGGCCTACGCTATATCATGTTTCCGGGTACAAATCTCTTTTCTTGGGTGGAGCTGGAGTTTCGCCTTTAACTCCAGCAACGGTCGGCCTAGCGTGATGCATGCTCTGAGAGGTCAACATAGGTCACACTCCATTCCATCGGAGTGGACAAGTGACTAGATCTAGACCGAAGAGAGGGGGGGGGGAGAAAATCTCGAGCCCGCACACTCTTGCTGCAAAACAATGCTGACTATACTATTTGCTAGCCTGCGCTGCAACTTAGATTCGCCGCCGTTGCCAACCTGAAGTCGGTCAGCCGAATCCGATTGGTCAGACCCACGGTTAATTCTGCGCATGCGCTAGACCATAGCGTGTCGCTCGACGTTAACCTAGATTAAACTGAGCGTTTAATCTTCAATTATCTACTCTGTGTATGTCATGTTAATATAAAGTGTATTAAAAACACACACACAATGAAACACAATGATTTAATCTGTCTAGAGTAAAGGCGGGGAAGCATATATTCTCGTTGATGGATGGATTCTATGGTATGCTGGCTATGTTATTAAGTAACTCTCATACCACATGGATTCACAACAGACTTCAAGTAAGGTCGAGACAGCCTACAACAACTAATCTGCTACTCAGAGACCAACTGAGAGGTAGTTGAGCTAATTACTTATAAATTAGGTAGTATATATATATATATATACAGGTGTCAGATGTTACTCTTAACAATTATACAGTTAAACAGCATTTCAACTCATTCTGTTTTCATTACCACTTTAATAAATTATTGTGTAACTGTACATGTATAATTGTTAAGAGTTAGTTTATTTGACATCTGCTGACACCTATCTAGACTACCTAAGCTAGTACCACGGATTCACAACTTAGAGATACTTTATACACTAATCTGTTGCCTACACACACTCTTCTTTTCCCCTCCTTTCCTCAATCACTATCTCCCTACTAGAAACATAAACACGCTAGCAATGGATGCGGAGAGTGATACCGACTCTACGTGTTTGAAGACTGCAAGTTTTCATAATAAATTCTTGCTGTGATACTATTTATACTTTTGGTGCCAGTGTGGGCTGGTGATTGAATCTGTGCAGCTCATGTGTACAAACAAAGGTTGATGGTGTTTCTGCTGTGGCCTAATAGCTGAACCCCTGTGATTATACATAGTTATTATAACCCAATATACTACATACATAATAAAATAGAGGGTGTGTATGTTTACGCTACATGTTCATGGTCTAACGCGTAAGAATAGAAATATATATATAATTGACTTATCATGACTCCATATAGCAGTTATATGAGAAAAACACAACTCAGAAAAGTGCATGATCAAAGAGTAATTAATGCCTTGCAATATTTGGGAACGTGATTCTCATGTGTACCAGCAGTGATCCTATAAAAAGGAGCAACTCGACACTTGTGACAGCAGCATCAGAACAGCTATTCTACTCTTCTGAATAAAACAACCAACCTACTTCTGAAAAACAGCATTTCCTGCAGCAAACACAATGTCCTCGTTCTGCCTAGTTCTGGGTGTGTGTGTCCTGCTCTCTCTGTGTGCTGTGTAAGTGAAATAATACTATTATGCTACATAGAACCTTTTAGCCTATTTACCTGTGTGTATGTGTGTATGTATACATTTCTGTAACACAACAATAGCCTCAATATCTAGTAATTAAGTATAGTGGTGTTATCACAGGAGATTGATAAACATCAATAACATATATACCTGAGTTTAAAACAACAATTTTGAACCAGTATTATCAATGAAATTAATCATGATAGAAATGCACAAATTTTACAGTTCTCAGTCTCTACCCTACCTGGTCTTCTCTGTGGAAAATGTCTTCTCCGCAGAAAATGCTATAATACGTATGACACCAAATGGCTCATTTCACAGTGTAGTGGTGTCAGGCCTGACTGATGCTCTACATCTGGATCACCATCAAGGGTATGCAATTATCTACAAATTCAATAAGCATATACAACTGCAAAAAATTCCTCTTTTATAGTCGAAATAAGTTGTACTGGACCAGCCCTACAGAGAGCAAAGTGTACGAGCTTGACTTGAGCAGTCCATCTACTCCTATTCCTGTTATCACAACTGACACCAATCCATGTAAGTGTCTAAGAGAATCAGGTCGCATACACACTGCAAGCAATTTCAAAGACTGCTTACTCATGACTGTTACCATATAACTCTAGGTGGTCTGGCTGTGGACTCAGACAATAATAAGTTGTATTTCACCTATGTGTCGGGAATGGAAAATTACGTTGCTGTCCATAACATTTATGGACCGATTGACAATTTCATTAATCTTGAAAATCTGGAAACTGATATTCGATATACAGAACTAGCTGTAGATCCAGCTAGTGGGTAAGTTACTTTGATCTGTGTATAGCTACATATTTACATAAATATATTGTCTATTAGGTATTTGTACATAGCAACTCAGAGTCCTACACAAAGTACAATACTGAAGTATCCACTACCCTCTGGGCCACCTACGACACTCTATACTACAAGCCCTAGTGTATGTATATTCTCGCTGGCTCTTAATGTGAAACTCTACTGGACTGAGAGTTGTGTGGTACCTGGACCTACCGGGATTCGTGCTGTTGACCCTAATAGCCCTGACTCTACTGAATTCATGCCAGTTGCTAATGTTAAGTACGGTTTGGAATCTCATACTGCTGGCGCGGTCACCACCACATACTGGACTTCACAGAATCGTGTTTACTCTGCGGCTGGAGGAAGTCCCACTACACTGATAACCATCCCATCCAACATATGCAAGGGACTGAAGATGATATATCCATAGCCAAGCCACGACTGTGCATCTCTATGTATGTAAAAGAGAAGACTCTGTTGCTATTTACTACTTTATAGTGAACAAACATAATAATAGTTAGTTTAGTTTCAGTAATCTATCATGTTATATGAGTGGCTCATAGAGATTAATTCATAAGTGCAATAAATTCTTACCCCACGTGCTGTAATAGTCTGCCAATATGCCTGTCTATGCACGATGTATGCACAAATATTAATATAAGCATACACTGTAAGTCAGCATGGAATATTTACCAGTTATACCTTACTTGGTTTACTGTGTCTTGTTAATGTATCTATGTAGACACAGAGTGGACATGCATGATTGAAAGAATCTGTATATCCAAAAAGTTAGCTCAATATAATTTTGCTCTGTTCTCTTATCATAATAATACTCCACCCTTACCACCACTGTTGTGGACAATCATGCATGGGCGGAGTCACACATAAATCTATGAACAGTAACTTAACTCCAGCCAGCTCTGCAGATCCCCAGCCAAGGACTGCCATTCACTAGGGCAAGAGTCATCACCATACGACAGTGCCAAGTACAAAAAGAAGATATTTAGTTATTGTAGAAGTAAAACAAAGAACATGAAGTGGGGAGGATGCAACAAATGATTATTAAAGTGGTTAATTACCATGGTATAAGTTGTTAAATCACACCATTGGTTAGACCTGCTTCTCCCTTATGTTGTATATATAGGGGAATAAACAAGTGTGACACTTCCTATATGGAATAAAAGTTATACCCTCCTACTTTACTGTACACGTGCCCACTTGGTGATTCCTAGAGCACAGTGATAGATATGGGTACTACTGGTCAACTCGGTGGACTGGTGGTGGTCAAGCCATAACTCTGAACTGTATTACAGTGATAGAACACTTGCTGGACATTTTTAGCTAGATGAACAATATAGTTGATGGAACACAGTTTGCTACACTAATGTAGGATTTAGGCTTCTCAACAGTACTGCAGTTTTGTATGTATACGTATACTTCTCAATTATCATTTTATACAGAGTGGAGTCAATTGGCACGATTGGCGTTTTCATTTTACACTTGCAATTTAACCTTGCAATCTCATTTGTGAGATCAAAGGCAACTTCAGGTTCAAGAAATTGCTAGAAACCATCATTTTGATGCACATACAGACAAGCCACTTATAATCCATGAGTCCAACTAATACATAGCCCAATAACACATACACTAACATATGTAACCTATGTCCTGACTTCCTAAGTTGTTGTACTATATAGGAGGATGAACATTGATACCTAACCTAAGTTAAGAACCATGTTATGAGTATCTTTGTAAAGGAAGCAATATTGAACATCAATGAAATCAATGATTGTAATAGAAACAAATATGACATTCAGCAAGTATATATATCCAGGTTTGGTTGCAGGAGTACCACTATATAGGTGTAACCATTGGAACCACAATGAAACCACCTGATGACCATCAGATCAAAGACTCCACTGTTTCAACACATGGAAGCTCACTTCTTTAATCTGTCTATAGAGTATAATATAGGGTTGGGAAGCATTTCAGAGATGCATATATAGATTCCAAATAGGATGCATGTCTATGTTGTGACGTACATACTCTCTGTACCACATGCATGCAGGACGTGTAGACATGCGTACACTGCTGAGTTGTCACAGTTCGATTTCGTAGCTAACGCACTTGCGAGACAAAAGGCATGTAGCGTTGCATATAACGTACGTATAAGCACATCATCAGCTCAATTGATAGGATACTTAGACCCACCTCTTGAAAGACATCGATTGCATTACTGCTATTAGATCTATTTAGACAAAGCTATACGTACTAAGATCACTATATTGATACGCGCGCATCACTGTTGAAGCTGGCAGAACGCATAGCAAGACACGTCCCCCGGAATGCAGTAAGATGTAAGCTCATACTCAAAAAATAAATGCGGGCGGCTGATCATGATGAAAAACGAATAGATCTAATCAACCTTAGGAATCCGCGTCGGCGTGCCCAGTCCAGCTATACAGAGATATATCAGTGGAGACTAATAAATAAACAATTAAGAGTGCTAAACATACATCAAAAGAACTAGAAATATAGTTTTCACAAAGTCAGAAAGTTGGAAAACCTTATTAGTAACAATAACATTGTCATACTACCACTGAGCCCTATATCATACAGCTCCTTCATAATGCAATATAACTAGGTTTCAGAGAGAGTAATTAGCACACACTTTTGGTTTGAATTAGTTGTTGGAATTGGATAAGTGTGTACTCCTACATCTGTGCTTGACTCTGTAATGTAGACAATTCATGACTCATGAGTTGGACACATGTATAGTGTGGTTGTAGGAGCAATATGTAGCCAGGCAGCCATGATGAAACTCTCTTATTGAATGAAGCATTACACCAAAGGCTCTAATGTTCCAACACAATGAAACACACTTCTTTAATCTTCTAGAGTAAAAGGCAGAGAAGCATAATCTTGTTGCATGGATGGATTCTGTGGTGTGCAGGCTATATCATTATGCGTGCCACATGGATTCACAACAGAGTTCAAGTAAGGTCAAGACAGCCTACAACATCTAACCTACTACACTCTAGAGACCAACTGAAAGGTAGTTAAGCTAATTACTGTGTTACTTTTGGCGTCAGTTGGGCTGGTGATTGCATCTGTGCAGCTCATGTGTACAAACAAAGGTTGATGGTGTTTCTGCTGTGGCCTAATAGCTGAACCCCCGTGATTATACATAGTTATTATAACCCAATACACTACATACATTATAAAATAGAGGGTGTGTATGTTTACGATACATGTTCATGGCCTGACACGTGACATTTGAAACATGATCAGCATATCACTACTCCGTACACAACTCAGCCAAGTCATTAAACAACTATATATGTTGAAAGCCTTTCAATATATGATTCTCAAATGAGATTTTGTGTACAGCAGTGATCCTATAAAATGGAGCAAATCAACACTTGTGACAGCAGCATCAGAACAGCTAATTCTTCTCTTCTGGATAAAATAACCAACCAACTACTTCTGAAGAACAGCATTTCCTGCAGCAAACACAATGTCCTCGTTCTGCCTAGTTCTGGGTGTGTGTGTCCTGCTCTCTCTGTGTGCAGTGGCTACGTAAGTGAAATGTTGTTTGTTTCATGAATGGTGAAAGCTATAATTATTGTTTTACAGCTCTATAAATACCCCCTACCTGCTCTTCTCTACTGGAACCACTATAAATCGTGTGGAACCAGATGGATCCAATGATCAAGAGCTTGTAACAGGTCTCAGTGGAGCATTTGCAGTGGACTACCATGATACGTATGCACTTATTAACAGTTACAAGCACAACTTTTACAAAACTTCTTACTTCTGTAACTTTAATCACTCACAATCTTTTTTATATACAGTGAGAATAAAATGTTCTGGACCAGTCCAACAAATGATAAAGTATATGAGGCTCAACTGGATAATGGAAATAACCCCACAGATATTGTTGATGTCGACACACCATGTGAGACCCTAATACATTGAGATATGTCATTAGCAGTATTGTCCCATTTTATTTCAATACCTTTGAGAAGACATTTGGCAATGTTACAATGCTCTCATGCATATATTAATCATGTATTTGTCTTTGAGATTTCATGCTGTATCATATACAGGTGGTCTGACTGTGGACAGAGACAATGACAAGCTGTATTTCTCCTACAAGAGTGGGTCAAACTACTATATTGCAGAAAAACCACTTGGAGGATCTCACTCCGATATTCCAGGTCTACAAACTGCCAATGAATTTACTGCAATACTTGTGAATGGAGGGTAAGTAAAATCAGTTTAAATTAACTGAGTTAACATATTGCATTTTAACAGTTACTTGTACTACGCTGTGGGACATAAAGTATTCAAGAAAGAACTGTCTGGAGGGTCTCCTGATGAAATTTACACAGCAAATAGTAGTGGTGTCTGCATTTTTTCAATGGCATTTAAAGACCCGCGTCTCTACTGGGCTCAGGCCTGCTCTGCAGGGAATGGTGGTATTCATTCTGTCGATCCCAGTGATCCCAATCCTCAACTTACGCATCAGAGCAGGCCAGCTTCTCAGGCCCGAAATGGTATAGGAATTATTGCAGATACGGCCTACTGGACTGGAATTGATAAAGTTTTCAAGCGCCCACAAGGTGGTTCCCAGAGCACAGTGATAGATATGGGCACTACTGGCCAACTCGGTGGACTGGTGGTTGTCAAGCCATAACTCTGAACTGTATTACAGTGATAGAACACTTGCTGGACATTTTTAGCTAGATGAACAATATTTTAGTTGATGGAACACAGTTTACCACACTAATGTAGGATTTAGGCTTCTCAACAGTACTGCAGTTTTGTATACGTATACTTCTCAATTATCATTTTATACAGAGTGGAGTCAATTGGCACGATTGGCGTTTTCATTTTACACTTGCAATTTAACCTTGCAATCTCATTTGTGAGATCAAAGGCAACTTCAGGTTCCAGAAATTGCTAGAAACCATCATTTTGATGCACATACAGACAAGCCACTTATAATCCATGAGTCCAGCTAATATATAGCCTAATAACACATACACTAACATACGTAACCTATGTCCTGACTGCCTAAGTAGGAGGAGGATGAACATTGATACCGAACCTAAGTTAAGAACCATGTTATGAATATCTTTGTAAAGGAAGCAATATTGAACATCAATGAAATCAATGATTGTAATAGAAACAAATATGACATTCAGCAAGTATATATATCCAGGTTTGGTTGCAGGAGTACCACTATATAGGTGTAACCATTGGAGCCACAATGAAACCACCTGATGACCATCAGATCAAAGACTCCACTGTTTCAACACATGGAAGCTCACTTCTTTAATCTGTCTAGAGTATAATATAGGGTTGGGAAGCATTTCAGAGGTGCATAGATTCCATATAGGATGCAGTCTATGTTGTGACGTACATACTCTCTGTACCACATGCATGCAGGACGTGTAGACATGCGTATACACTGCTGAGTTGTCACAGTTCGATTTCGTAGCTAACGCACTTGCGAGACAAAAGGCATGTAGCGTTGCATATAACGTACGTATAAGCACATCATCAGCTCAATTGATAGGATACTTAGACCCACCTCTTGAAAGACATCGATTGCATTACTGCTATTAGATCTAGTTAGACAAAGCTATACGTACTAAGATCACTATATTGATACGCCCGCATCACTGTTGAAGCTGGCAGAACGCATAGCAAGACACGTCCCCCGGAATGCAGTAAGATGTAAGCTCATACTCAAAAAATAAATGCGGGCGGCTGATCATGATGAAAAACGAATAGATCTAATCAACCTTAGGATTCCGCGTCGGCGTGCCCTCTGCAACGTCTGCGCAGGAGAATGAGACTATATTACGATAGCTATATACACGCATAACTGCATCACTTACAATAGGCTAAGCTACGTAGATCTATACGATGCAGCTCAATATATCACGTGCATGACTCTGATTGAATAAAGACACTACCATTTTGACGTACGTCCTACAGTCCAGCTATACAGAGATATATCAGTGGAGACTAATAAATAAACAATTAAGAGTGCTAAACATACATCAAAAGAACTAGAAATATAGTTTTCACAAAGTCAGAAAGTTGGAAAACCTTATTAATAACAATAACATTGTCATACTACCACTGAGCCCTATATCATACAGCTCCTTCATAATGCAATATAACTAGGTTTCAGAGAGAGTAATTAGCACACACTTTTGGTTTGAATTAGTTGTTGGAATTGGATAAGTATGTACTCCTACATCTGTGCTTGACTCTGTAATGTAGACAATTCATGACTCATGAGTTGGACACATGTAGTGTGGTTGTAGGAGCAATATGTAGCCAGGCAGCCATGATGAAACTCTCTTATTGAATGAAGCATTACACCAAAGGCTCTAATGTTCCAATACAAGGAAACACACTTCTTTAATCTTCTAGAGTAAAAGGCAGAGAAGCATAATCTTGTTGCATGGATGGATTCTGTGGTGTGCAGGCTATGTCATTATGCATGCCACATGGATCACAACAGAGTTCAAGTAAGGTCAAGACAGCCTACAACATCTAACCTACTATACTCTAGAGACCAACTGAAAGGTAGTTAAGCTAATTACTGTGTTACTTTTGGCGTCAGTTGGGCTGGTGATTGTATCTGTGTAGCTAATGTGTACAAATAAAGGTTGATGGTGTTTCTGCTGTGGTCTAATAGCTGAATCCCATCATTATACATATAGTTATTACAACCCAATACACTACATACATTATAAAATAGAGGGTGTGTATGTTTACGCTACATGTTCATGGCCTGACACGTGATAATTGAAATATGATCAGCTTATCGCAGTGACTACTCTGTACACAACTCAGCCAAGTCATTAAACGACTATATATGTTGAAAGCCTTTCATTGATTCTCAAATGAGATTTTGTGTACAGCAGTGATCCTATAAAATGGAGCAAATCAACACTTGTGACAGCAGCATCAAAACAGCTATTCTTCTCTTCTGGATAAAACAACCAACCAACTACTTCTGAAGAACAGCATTTCCTGCAGCAAACACAATGTCCTCGTTCCGCCTAGTTCTGGGTGTGTGTGTCCTGCTCTTTCTGTGTGCAGTGGCTACGTAAGTGAAAAGTTTGTTTTATGAATGGTCAAAGCTATATTATTGTTTTACAGCTCTATAAGTACCCCCTACCTGCTCTTCTCTACTGGAACCACTATAAATCATGTGGAACCAGATGGATCTAATCATCAAGTGCTTGTAACAGGTCTCAGTGGAGCATTTGCAGTGGACTACCATTATACGTATGCACTTATTAGTACAACTTTTACTTTGCCTACAAAACTTCTTACTTCTGTAACTTTAACCACTCACAATCTTTTCTTATGCAGTATGAATAAAATGTTCTGGACCAGTCCAATAAATGGTAAAGTATACGAGGCTCAACTGGATAATGGAAATAACCCCACAGAAATTGTTAATGTCAACAAACCACGTGAGACCCTAATACATTAAGATATGTCATTGGCAGTATTGTCCCATTTTATTTCAATACTTTTGAGAAGACATTTGGCAATGTTACAATCCAAACTTCTATTTTGCTCTCTCATGCATAGTTACATACTTATATTTGTCCTTGATATTTTGTGGTATATCATACAGGTGGTCTGACTGTGGACAGAGTCAATGACAAGCTGTATTTCTCCTACAAGAGTGGTTCAAACTACTATATTGCAGAAAAAGTACTTGGAGGATCTGGTTACTCCAATATTCAAGGTCCACAACCCCAGAAATTTAGTGCAATACTTGTGAATGGAGAGTAAGTAAAATCAGTTTAAATTAACTGAGTTAACATATTACATTTTTAACAGTTACTTGTACTACGCTGTGGAACATAAAGTATTCAAGAAACAACTGCCTGGAGGATCTCCTGAGGAAATTTACGCAGCAAGTAGTAGTGCCTGCATTTGTTCAATGGCTTTTGAAGACCAGCGTCTCTACTGGGCTCAGAATGGTGTTATTCATTCTGTCATTCCCAGTCATCCCACTCCTCCAATGACATATCAGAACAAGCCAGCTTTTCAGGCCCAGAATGGTATAGGAATTATTGGAACTACAGCCTACTGGACTGGAATTGATGAAGTTTACAGGTGCCCACAAGGTGGTTCCCAGAGCACAGTGATAGATTTGGGTCCTAATAACCTTCAACTCAAAGGACTGGTGGTGGTCAAGCCATAACTCTGAACTGTATTACAGTGATAGAACACTTGCTGGACATTTTCATTTTAGTTGATGGAACACATTTTGATACACTATAATATAGGATTTAGGCTTCTCAACAGTACTGCAGTTTTGTATATGTATATACTTCTCAATTATCATTTTATACAGAGTGGAGTCAATTGGTATCATTTTGCACTTGCCATTAACCCCTTGCAATCTCATTGTGAGATCAAAGGCAATTTCGGGTTCAAGGAATTGTCAGAAGTCATCATTTTTATGCATATCCTACAGTCCAGATATACAGCACAGTCCATGCAGCTATACATTTAGCCTAATAACACATATGTATGTATCATAACTTCATCCTGACTGCCTAAGTCGTTGTATATCACACAGTACGATAGTACTGTGTATATCATGTAAGGATTGCTATGTTCTATCCCCATTGAAAACCATATATAAGGATATTGTTCATTTTCACTTTCAATTTGAAGTTGATATCACTTCTAATCAAGGTGAAGAATGTGTGAAAAATAACCAGTATACAAAAATCAAGTTGTGTTGTGATGCCATACAAAAGTAACGGCTGACTCCCGAACGCGGATGTTATAGGCCTTTTCAGACAAACAACATGCTCTGCGAGTGCTTCTACACACTATAATACTCTCAAACACCGTCAAATATACAGCTACGGCGATTCTCGGAAATTTGTAAAAACGCCGATTGTCTTCCGGCTTTCTTCTTCGGCCTACCACGAAACTTGTGTTAGTAATCGCTCTATTTCTTTGACGAAAACCATTTATACTGGAGCATACATGATTCTTGATGCACCAAATCTTCATACGTTCTCCCAAAGCCGTCAAACTCCAGGTCTGCAAGCTTAGAAGCGTTAGTTTTAGACGCCATTTTCTTGTTACCTCGCGGCTGCTCATGCGCAGAGCGGGGTTAAGCAATCGGTTCCGTCTGTCTGTCTGTCTGTCTGTCTGTCTGTCTGTCTGTCTGTCTGTCATTCAGTCAGTCGTCCAAAAAATATTGAAATCCGTCCTCTGCGCACAGTATACGGCTTTAAAGAACATTGGAATAAGAGAAAAACGTATTTACTTCCCTTTCTGGGCGCCGGTTTCGTCCACATGGCTCTTTCTCGGGAGTGCTATATAGCCGTTCCAAAAATTAGCAAAGTTCGCCCCGCCTACCGTAATTGCAAATTACGTGCAAATACGGATGGAATGCACGGATGTTCTTTAAAATTACGGAGAGCATGCCTCAGTATAACGTGGTAGTTTATTTGTGCAGAGAGAAGCCCTCTCTGAGCGACCGAACTCGCCGCGGGGACATATTCTTCGAATACTCTAGTTTGCTCACGTGCCGAAGACGTGAAGTTAGTTTTGTCGTGGTTGTGGTTTCCTCGCGCGCTGTTTAGTATATTTGGCTACTAAGCGTTGCTCCTTTCTTTCTGTCCGTTTCTTTGAACGACTAACTGTTGCAGGCAAGTTGCGCAACTGGAACTGCTGTTGTACTCAGTAGGCAATATTCTTACAAGACAGGATGTAGGAGTCACTGCCAATTGCTAGCTATCCTCATAGGTAGGCAAGGGAGGTAGAACTCTGCACGAATGCCAGTAGGTTTATACGTGTTGCTGCACACAGTAAAAACCAGTGAAACAAGTGTAAAACATTTTCACTAAAATGTTGAAGGATGTAGGGATTGAAGTGCCACAAAGTATAGAAACAAGGTCAAAGTTCAGCATGCATGCTTATTGGATGAAGCATCAGATCAAAGGCTCCAATGTTCCAACACAACGAAACACACTTCTTTAATTAGTAAAAGGCAGAGAAGCATAATCTTGTTGCATGGATGGAATCTGTGGGATGCAGGCTATGTACATGTTGTGATGTAACCCTCATGCCACATGGATTCACAACAGAGTTCAAGTAAGGTATAGAGACAGCCTACAACATCTAACCTACTACTCTAGAGACCAACTGAGAGGTAGTTGAGCTAATTACTGTGTTACTATTTATACTTTTGGCGTCAGTTGGGCTGGTGATTGAATTTGTGCAGCTCATGTGTACAAACAAAGGTTGATGGTGTTTCTGCTGTGGCCTAATAGCTGAACCCCTGTGATTATACATAGTCATTACAGCCCAATATAGTACATACATTATAAGGAAAATTACATTATAAAATCCTAAAATTACATTATATATACGCTCAATATGATCAGCTTGTCACTATTCCATGCACTCAGCAAAATGGATGATTATATGTAGCTATTGTTGAAAGCCTTTCAATATTTGGATGATTCTTTTGTGTACAGCAGTGATCCTATAAAATGGAGCAACCCGACACTTGTGACAGCAGCATTGAAACAGCTATCTTCTCTTCTGGATAAAACAACCAACCTACTTCTGAAGAACAGAATTTCCTGCAGCAAAAACACAATGTCCTCATTCTGCCTGGTTCTGGGTGTGTATGTCCTGCTCTCTCTGTGTGCAGTGGCTACGTAAGTGAAATGTTGTTTGTTTTATGAATGGTCAAAGCTATAATTATTGTTTTACAGCTCCATAGATACCCCCTACCTGCTCTTCTCTACTGGAACCACTATAAATCGTGTGGAACCAGATGGAACTAATCATCTAGAGCTTGTACCAAATCTCAGTGGAGTATTTGCGGTGGACTACCATGATACGTATGCACTTATTAACAGTTACAAGCACAACTTTTATATACTTTGCCTACAAAACTTCTTACTTCTGTAACTTTAATCACTTACAATCTTTTCTATATGCAGTGAGAATAAAATGTTCTGGACCAGTCTGACAAATAATAAAGTATATGAGGCTCAACTGGATAATGGAGATGACCCCACAGATATTGTTGATGTCGACAGACCACGTGAGACCCTAGTACATTGAGATATGTCATTAACAGTATTGTCCCATTTTATTTCAACACTTTTGAGAAGACATTTGGCAATGTTGCAATGCTCTCGTGCATATATTAATCATGTATTTGTCTTTGAGATATCATGCTGTATCATATACAGGTGGTCTGACTGTGGACAGAGTCAATGACAAGCTGTATTTCTCCTACAAGAGTGGGTCAAAATACTATATTGCAGAAAAACCACTTGGAGGATCTGGTTACTCCAATATTCAAGGTCTACAAACTGCCAATGAATTTACTGCAATACTTGTGAATGGAGGGTAAGTAAAATCAGTTTAAATTAAGTGAGTTAACATATTGCATTTTAACAGTCACTTGTACTATGCTGTGGGACATAAAGTATTCAAGAAAGAACTGTCTGGAGGGTCCCCTGAGGAAATTTACACAGCAGCTAGTAGTGGTGTCTGCATTTTTTCAATGGCATTTAAAGACCCGCGTCTCTACTGGGCTCAGGCCTGCTCTGCAGGAAATGGTGGTATTCATTCTGTTGATCCCAGTGATCCCAATCCTCAACTTACGCATCAGAGCAGGCCAGCTTCTCAGGCCCGAAATGGTATAGGAATTATTGAAGATACAGCCTACTGGACTGGAATTGATAAAGTTTTCAAGCGCCCACAAGGTGGTTCCCAGAGCGCAGTGATAGATATGGGCACTACTGGCCAACTCGGTGGACTGGTGGTTGTCAAGCCATAACTCTGAACTGTATTACAGTGATAGAACACTTGCTGAACATTTTTAGCTAGATGAACAATATTTTAGTTGATGGAACACAGTTTACCACACTAATGTAGGATTTAGGCTTCTCAACAGTACTGCAGTTTTGTATATGTATTCATTTTCCACAGAATGGCTTTATATTTCACACTTGCCATTAACCCTTGCAATCTCATTTGTGAGATCAAAGACGATTTTAGGTTCAAGGAATTGCCAGAAACCATCATTTTGATGCATACCCTACAGTCCAGTCCATATACCAAATCCGCGTCTGATGATAAGGCGTGCCTCCCGCAACGTTTGCGCAAGATCTAGAATATGAGTCACTTACTATAGCTATACATGTATCTAAGATCCAGCTCAATATATCACATGATTGATTAAGGACACTATCATTTTGATGTACGTCCTACAGTCCAGCTATACAGAGATATACCAGTGGAGACTGATAAACAATTAAGAGTGTACAGTGAATCCAAGCTGCATATGCTCCTATATTGTAGGAATGTGCATTTGTGTGTTAGTCATAATAATACATTTTCACAAGTCAAACACCTGCGAGATCTATTACTAATGTCATTTACCATACAGATGCCTTATGATGCCTGCAGTACACAAATTTAATAAGCTTATTATATTAATTGTCATACTACCACTGAGCCCTATATCATACAGCTCCTTAATAATGCAATATAACTAGGTTTCAGGGAGAGTAATTAGCACACACTTTTTGGTTTGAATTAGTTAATTAGTCGTCTGGTACGGGTTGGTGATTAATTTTTTTAAAGAGTGTGTGTATGTTTATGCTACAAGCGTAGTGTAGCAGCTACATGAGAAAAACATAATTCAGCAAAGTGCATGATCAAAGAGCAATAAATGAGTTAGTAAAAGCATAGAATGTGATTTTCAAATGAATTTTAGGTACAGCAGTGATCCTATAAAAAGGAGCAACCCGGTACTTGTGACAGCAGCATCAGAACAGCTATTCTTCTCTTCTGGATAAAACAACCAACCAACTATTTTCGAAGAACAGCATTTCCTGCAGCAAACACAATGTCCTCATTCTACCTAGTTCTGTGTGTGTGTGTCCTGCTCTCTCTGTGTGCAGTGGCTACGTAAGTGAAATTTTATTTGTTTTATGAATGGTCAAACGTATAATTATTGTTTTACAGCTCCATAAATACCCCTTACCTGCTCTTCTCTACTGGAGCCACTATACATCGTGTGGAACCAGATGGATCTCCCGATGATGAGCTTGTAACGGATCTCAGTGGAGCATTTGCAGTGGACTACCATTATACGTATGCACTTATCAGTTATGTTTACTTTCCTACCTACAAAGCCTCTTACTTTTGTAACTTTAATCACTCACAATCTTTTCTATATGCAGTCAGAATAAAATGTTCTGGACCAGTCCAACAAATGATAAAGTATATGAGGCTCAACTGGATAATGGAGATAACCCCACAGATATTGTTGATGTCGACAGACCACGTGAGACCCTAATACATTGAGATATGTCATTAACAGTATTGTCCCATTTTATTTCAACACTTTTGAGAAGACATTTGGCAAAGTTACAATGCTCTCATGCATATATTAATCATGTATTTGTCTTTGAGATTTCATGCTGTATCATAAACAGGTGGTCTGACTGTGGACAGAGACAATGACAAGCTGTATTTCTCCTACAAGAGTGGGTCAAAATACTATATTGCAGAAAAACCACTTGGAGGATCTCACTCCGATATTCCAGGTCTACAAACTGCCAATGAGTTTACTGCAATACTTGTGAATGGAGGGTAAGTAAAATCAGTTTAAATTAAGTGAGTTAACGTATTGCATTTTTAACAGTTACTTGTACTATGCTGTGGAACATAAAGTATTCAAGAAAGAACTGTCTGGAGGGTCCCCTGAGGAAATTTACGCAGCAGCTAGTAGTAATGTCTGCATTTTTTCAATGGCATTTAAAGACCTGCGTCTCTACTGGGCTCAGGCCTGCTCTGCAGGGAATGGTGGTATTCATTCTGTCATTCCCAGTGATCCCAATCCTCAACTTACGCATCAGAGCAGGCCAGCTTCTCAGGCCCGAAATGGTATAGGAATTATTGGAAATACAGCCTACTGGACTGGAATTGATAAAGTTTTCAAGCGCCCACAAGGTGGTTCCCAGAGCACAGTGATAGATATGGGCACTACTGGCCAACTCGGTGGACTGGTTGTGGTCAAGCCATAACTCTGAACTGTATTACAGTGATAGAACACTTGCTGGACATTTTTAGCTAGATGAACAATATTGTAGTTAATGGAACACAGTTTACCACACTAATGTAGGATTTAGGCTTCTCAACAGTACTGCAGTTTTGTATATGTTTCATTTTCCACAGAATGGCTTTATATTTTACACTTTCCATTAACCCCTTGTAATCTCATTTGTGAGATCAAAGGCAATTTCAGGTTCAAGGAATTGCCAGAAACCATCATTTTGATGCATTATACCCTACAGTCCAGTCCATATACCACAGTCCAGCTATACATTTAGCCTAATAACACAGCATGTTACTCTAACTTAAGTACGTCCTGAGTACCTAATTATAAGTTGTTGCACTATTATAGGAGGATGAACATTGATACCAAACAAGCCCAAGTTAAGTATACCATATTATGAATATCCTGTAAAGGAAGCAATTATCAAATATTAATGAAATAAATGATTGTGATAGAAACCACTATGACATTCACATTTGCAGTTTTTTTATAACATTTATCTGCATCTGTATATGCAAAAGGGATACACATATAGCTAAAAGCTAGTAATTATAGTGTTCCCCATACAAAACAAAAACACATTTAAGAAGTTAATTATAGTATACAATGAAGTAAACCCTTGAATTCTTTGATATAAGTGGCACATACAACGGGATTTGGTAAGGAGTTCCAGTGAAATATTGCATGTGGGAGAAATGAATTGTAGTAGGAATTAGTTCTTGCAAATGGTTGATTTAGCAGGAAGAAGTGACTTCTGTGTGAGTGGTTCGTTGACAGGGATATCACGTTTGAAGGAAAATGGCACAAGTTGTTTATTATTATTTTATATATAATATGACAAAGTTTGAGTTATAGCCTACGTTTTGTAAGGGTTGTCAGCTGGGCTTGTTCCAATAATTCAAGATAATCATGGTGCCAGTGTTTAGTACAGTTCTTGGCCTCTTTATAATTGTATGCAACTCTTCTCTCTCCAGGGGATACTAAACGCTACCTGAAATAAGAGTTAGTGTAGAACAACGAGCACTTCAGGCTGGGCCGGTATATTCTTCGCCTTTTCCGTATACGACGGGAGCGAGATTAGATCTACGCATGCGTGTAAGCAAGCACTCGCCGAGGGCTTTAGTTTCTCAACAGGTAGTTTCCCAACACACAATGCGGGCGGGTGGGTATTATCGACCACATAAAACACGGTGCACGCAAACAACACGTAAGCTTACATATCGATGAGTCAGAGAGCAGATTCGGGGACAGTACACTAGTCCAGATCTTCATCTCAGAACGCATAGCAAGACACGTCCCCCGGAATGCAGTAAGATTAAATAATGACAATAAACCTCAGTATGCTCAAAAGATACACGTGGGCGGCTTATGATGAATTGAGCCTTAGGCCGAAAATCCGCGTCCGATGATAAGGCGTGCCCTCCGCAACGTTTGCGCAAGATCTAGAATATATCATGACTGAGTCACTTAATATAGCTATACATGTATTTAAGATCCAGCTCAATATATCACGTGATTGAATAAGGACACTATCATTTTGATGTACGTCCTACAGTCCAGCTATACAGAGAGATATACCAGTGGAGACTGATAAACAATTAATAGTAAATATTACATCAAAGAATCTACATGTGGAATCTGAGTCTAGTGTACAGCGAATCCGAGCTGCATATGCTCATGTATTGTAGGAATGTGCATTTGTGTGTTAGTCGTAATAATACGTTTTCACAAAGTCAAACACCTGCAAGACCTTATTACTAATGTCATTTACATAGTACATACAAAGCCCTATAGTATACAGATGCCTTATGATGCCTGCAGTACAAAAGCTGGAAAACCTTATTACATTAATTGTTATACTACCACTGAGCCCTATATCATACAGCTGCTTCATAATGCAATATAACTAGGTTTCAGGGAGAGTAATTAGCACACACTTCTTGGTTTGAATTAGCTAATCAGTTGTTTGGTATGGGTTGGTAGTTAATTTTTTTAATATCACAATAAAGGTGTGTATGTTTATGCTACAAGTTCATGGTCTGATGTGTGAGAATAGAAATATGCATATGATTGACTTGTCATGACTCCATGTACATAGGACATGTGTGTGCACGTGTCATGCATGGCATACCGGTTGTGTGCAAGTGTGTGTAGCAGCTACATGAGAAAAACATAATTCAGCAAAGTGCATGATCAAAGAGCAATAAATGAGTTAGTAAAAGCCTAGAATGTGATTTTCAAATGAATTTTAGGTACAGCAGTGATCCTATAAAAAGGAGCAACCCAGTACTTGTGACAGCAGCATCAGAACAGCTATTCTTCTCTTCTGGATAGAACAACCAACCAACTACTTCTAACGAACAGCATTTTCTGCAGCAAACACAATGTCCTCGTTCTGCCTAGTTCTGGGTGTGTGTGTCCTGCTCTCTCTGTGTGCAGTGGCTACGTAAGTGAAATTTTGTTTGTTTTATGAATGGTCAAAGCTATAATTATTGTTTTACAGCTCCATAGATACCCCCTACCTGCTCTTTTCTACTGGAGACACTATACATCGTGTGGAAACAGATGAATCTCCCTATGATGAGCGTGTAACGGATCTCAGTGGAGCATATGCAGTGGATTACCATTATACGTATGCACTTAACAACAGTTATGTTTACTTTCCTACCTACAAAGCCTCTTACTTCTGTAACTTTAATCACTCACAATCATTTCTATATGCAGTAAGAATAGAATGTTCTGGACCAGTCTGACAAATAATAAAGTATATGCAGCTCGACTGAGTGATGGACATTACCTCACATCAATTACTGTCAACAGCCCACGTGAGACCCTAATACATTAAGAGATGTCATTAGCAGTATCATCCCATGTTACTTTAACACTTTTGAGAAGACATTATTTATATACATACATACATATATTTGTCTTTGAGATTTCTGCTGTATCATATACAGGTGGTCTGACTGTGGACAGAGACAAGGACAAGGTGTATTTCTCCTACAAGAGTGGGTCAAACTACTATATTGCAGAAAAAACACTTGGACTACGATCTGGATCCAATGTTCAAGGTCTACAAACTACCAATGAATTTACTGCAATACTTGTTAATGGAGAGTAAGTAAAATCAGTTTAAATTAACTGAGTTAACATATTACCTTCTTAACAGTTACTTGTACTATGCTGTGAAACATGAAATATTCAAGAAAAAACTGTCTGGAGGGTCTCCTGAGCAAATTTACGAAGCAGCTAGCAGTGATGTCCGCATTTTTTCAATGACGTTTAGAGGCCAGCGTCTCTACTGGGCCCAGAATGATGATGGTATTCACTCTGTAATCCCCAGTGATCCTGATCCTCAACAGACACATGAGATCAGGCCAGCTTCTCAGGCCCGGAATGGTATAGGGATTATTGGAAATACAGTCTACTGGACTGGAATTGATAAAGTTTTCAAGCGCCCACAAGGTGGTCCCCGGAGCACAGTGATAGATATGGGCACTACTGATCGTCAACTCGGTGGACTGGTGGTGGTCAAGCCATAACTCTGAACTTTATTACAGTGATAGAACACTTGGTGGACATTTTAGCTAGATGAACATTTTAGTTGATGGGACACATTTTGCTACACATTTAGGCTTCTCAGCAGTACTGCAGTTTTGTATACGTATATACTTCTCAACTATCATTTTGTACAGAGTGGAGTCAATTGGTACGATTGGCATTTTCATTTTACACTTGCCATTAACCCCTTGAAATCTCATTTGTGAGACCCAAGAAATTGCCAGAAACAATTGTTTTGATGCATATTCAGCCATGTATACTTATATAGTCCAGCACCCTGTTAGCCTAATATAACACATATGCAATACGGTATGTTACTGTAACTATGTCCTGACTGCCTAAGTTAATTATTGCAATATTGGTTATGCAGTATCTTTGTAAATATCAATGAAATCAATGTTTATGATGGCATTCACATTTGCAGCTCTCATCTCTATAATAAACTGTATGCAACTCTAAACAGAAGCATATAGAGGAGGATAGGGGTCTGAATACCCTTAATAATTCCTTACACAGTTAATCACACTGCTTCCCCTCAAAACAGAAGCATGAAGCTCACCTCTTTAATTTCTCTAGAGTACGGTTTGGAAGCATTTCAGGGATGATATAGGATGTAGGCTATGTTGTGATGTACAGCCTGCCTAAGCTTATACATCAGTACTCTCGCATCTTCGGTGACGGTTTTTTACAGTACTAGCTATACTACGATGTACATGCGTACACTGCTGAGTTGAATTTGTCACAGTTAGCTACGTAGTTCGACATGATTTCACCAGCTGTACTAGTTAACGCACTTGCGAGACAAAAGGCATGTAACGCCACACATCATCAGCTCAATATACTTACGTAGACCTACCTCTGGATTACATTAGTGACACGAAGCTAATGAATATTGCAGTCAATATGCCAGCGTAAAAATTACAGTATTTTAATTACATACGCGTTAGCTTCCGGGTATGAAAAATGGCCCTTGAAACGTCAGAGACGCTTCGTGCATTGATACGCTACCGCATATAGCCAAATAATGCACGCACACGCGAAGCTGGCAACGCTTGAGGATACTCATATCGTTTTGAGTGAAATGATTGACGTACGTAGACTATGTTACGCCAATTCATTGATTGTTGCTCATCAGGTAGTTTCCCAACACACAATGCGAGCGGGCGGGTATATTTTACGAACGCATGGTGCTATATGCACGCAAACACATCTGGGAAACACGTAAAGGCAAGCTTACATATCATCGATGAATCATCAGAGAGCAGACTCGGGAACAGGATAATGCTATGGTATTTTCACTAGTCCAGATCTTGACCTTAGAAACTGGCAGAACGCATAGCAAGACACGTCCACCGGAATGCAGTAAATAATTCCATAATCAAAATATACATGCGGGCGGCTGATCATTATAAGAAACTAGAAATAATCAACAAATTCGGGCCTTAGGCCCGCCCGATGATAAGGTGTGCCCTCCGCAACGTTTGCGCAAGAGAAAACTACATGACTGCATCACTTACAATGGGCTAAGCTATAATACATGTATCTAAGATGCAGCTCATTTTGATGCATGTCCTACAGTCCAGCTATACAGAGATATACCAGTGGAGACTGACAAACAATTAGGAGTGGTAAACATTACATCAAAGAATCTACATGTGAAGTCTGAGTAGTGTATAGCTGCATATACTTATGCATTGTAGAAATGTGCATTTGTATGTGTTAGTTGTAATAATATGTTTTCACAAAGTTAAACAGCTGCAAGCCCTTATTACTGATGTCATACAGTACCAAGCCCTACAGCATATACAGATGCCAGCAAAAGCTGGAAAACCTTATTAGTAACCATAACATTGTCATACTACCAAGCCCTATATCATACAGCTCCTTCATAATGCAATATAACTAGGATTCAGGGAGAGTAATTAGCACATACTTTTTGGTTTGAATTAGTTAATTAGTTTTCCGGTATATGTTGGTAGTTAAATTTGTTCAGTGAATGTGTACAAACAATGGCTATTGATTGTTGCTGTTGTTGCTGCATGTGTTTTGATGGCTGAATCCCCTGATAATTAGCTTATGTAATACTAATACACCTCGAATATTGTAAGGTACAGAATATATTACAAGCTTATATATACTTCCTATAACATCATAGATGTCATATATGCAGTATATTGTATACTATATCATCTATGCTAACACTACATGCAACTCAACAAAGTGCACAAACAGAGGGATTAAGAGTGGTAGCATTATGGCAGCATTGTTAAGCCTTTTAATGATGATTCTCTTTGTTTTTGTGTAGCTACAGTAGTGATCCTATAAAATGAGGCAACCAGGCACTTGTCACAGCAGCAGAGGAACAACTGTCTTCTCTTTAACTATCTTTCTGAAGATTTCGTCGTGCAACTGAAGTAATCATTATGGCCTCATTCTGCCTAGTTCTGGGTGTGTGTGTCTTGGTCTCACTGCTTCCAGCAGCTGTGTGAGTAATTTTTCACTTAAACATTCAACTATTTTTAGCTAAAACTACAAATTTTATAGCCCTGCCCCCTCCCTACCAACTCCCTATTTAATCTTCTCTACTGGAGCTACTATAGAGCGTGTGGAACCGGATGGATCTGATCACGAACAGCTCATCAGTGGTCTCAGAGGAGCAGTTTCTTTGGACTACAATTATGGGTACATTGTGTACATGTGCAACTTTTCTTTCTCCAATATAACAGTTGACTTATCACCATTTATTCTTTTTCCCCATGTAGTATGAATAAACTCTTCTTCACCAGTGTATCAGATGGCGTAGTGTATGAGGCTGAACTGGAGAGTGCTAGTGGAGAATATCATCCTATACCCATTATAAATGTCAACAACCCACGTGAGACTCTATATATATTTGTATACAATGATGAAATTAATTGAGCTTGTTATAATGTGTCAATAGTAGTTCAGTATTTATGCATATTTATGCACATGTTGCTGCAGATCATTGTTAACACACTCCTGTGTACTAGACTCAGTCCAAACTAACTTTCAGTCTGTTCTAGTTCAGCTGTAGATTTTCTACAATATAATTATATGACTACAGGTGGTCTGGCTGTGGCAGGTTCCATGCTGCTTTTCTCTCACAGAGAAGTGAAACCTACCTACACTGCTTACCATATTGCTGTCTATGAGATTGGAGGAGAACCCGGTCGTGAATATATGAATATCGAGTGTCAATCGACTGAAATCAGGGAGTTAGTTGTGAATGGAGGGTAAGTTAAAAGCTAACTTTAATGTTGATCATAATTAACCGCTCTGATTTTTTACAGAATTTTGTACTATACCACTAAAGAGGAAGTGTTCAGGAAACAGCTGCCAGCAGGGACCAGTGAGAAGCTATACAGTGCAGATCATGGCGACTGCATCTCCTCACTGGCTTTTGAAGGATCACACCTCTTCTGGGCTGAGGGTTGCTCTGCAATTGATGATATTGTTTCTCTTGACCTAGATCTCAGTTATCCCTATAACCCAACTACTATTTCAGCTCTTGAGGCCCAGAATGGGGTAGATGTTGATGGAAATACAGTCTACTGGACTGGAATTGATAAAGTTTACAAGGCTCCAGTTGCCACAGGTGATCCGAACAGGGAAGAAGTGATAAATTTGCACTCTTCAAATCCTGCCCAACTCAAAGGACTGGTGGTGGTCAAGCCATAGCTCTGAACTGTACTACAGTGATGAATGAAACTGACTGTGACATTTTAGCTAGCTAGATGGAATTAACATTTTCCTGCACTAAAGTAGAATTTAGGCCTCTTACATGGTGTATTATATACAGTACATGTACATGATGTAGAATTTAGACTTCTTACACGATGTATTTCAGTTAATGAATATTATACGAGTTATTAAAACTTAACTGGAACTACTGTACTATAGTGTAGAATATCTCCAGCACCAAATGAAGATCAGTGACCATTTCAGAATGTGTTCCTTCATGATATGACAACTAGTGGAAATTGTCATTACCTACGTTATAGGAAACTGTCCGGAACATGCGCATAAATTACGGCCCAACTTCGGGGGCGTTCGCAGATGCCTGACGCTAGCGACGTCCAAATGGCGCTTACTGAAATGATCGGCATTTGCTGCAGTAAAGTAAAATTGCTGCTGTAATGAAATTTTAAGCTGTATGTGTTTAGATGTGCAATGGCCTCAATATTCTTTATTCTGTCCCTCTGCGCTCTCCTACCAACATGCCTGGCTACTGTGTAAGTCAATACTATTATACGTAGGTAGTATGTGCAAGCTGTATTATAACGTGTCATTTTTGATGTGTAATAATGTCTCCAGTTCACCTTATCTGCTGTTTTCTACCTTGTACACTGTGTCTCGTATGAATCTGGATGGTTCAAACTACTCAGTACTGGTGGATCCTGGCAGTGTGGGGCCACAATCCGTGGACTACCACTGGAGGTAAAATGTTACATGGACATTTTTCTATGGAGTATTAATATACACTACAACTGTTTGATGTAGGTTGAATCTAATGTTCTGGAGCCATTACATCAATGGTAGTATTAATCAGGCAAACCTGGATGGGTCAAACCCTACAATTATTATTGCTAATGTCAACAGACCAAGTAAGCCACCTTTTTGTTCAGTTATTGCTAAGGACACAATTTCAAGTGAATGGTATATATTTCCATTAAAACTGCAGGTGGCCTAGCAGTGGATTGGATCAATGACAAATTATATTTCTCATTCGGTGATCCTGGATCCAATGAACCAAATCCCAATCACTTGGCAGTCTATGACATCACTGCTGGAGGAGGTTATGTGGAGATTACAACATCTGATGGTCCTTACCTTGAATTAGTAGTAGACCCTGTTGGAGAGTAAGTGTAATGCTATACCATTGTGATGTTTTAAATTGCAAGGAAGCAATAAGGAAATTGAGTGTGAATCATTTTCAAGATTCTACACTACAGTATTGAGTGCATGCTTATACTGAAACAATGACCAATGGATATACCATGGCCGTTCCCAGGGGGAGTTCGGAGGGTTTGGACAAACCCCCCCACACACAAGGAGAAGGTCCGCTTTTACACACGTGAGCATAGCATATTATTATAAATCGTGCGTCATACATCTTAAAATTCATGCACAGCTACAATCATACATGTACAATAGAGCTGGTGCTAATGCTAAAGGCACTCACTTAAAATCACCCATAGGGCCCGTATTTTTGCAAAAGAACCCCCCCCCCCCCCCCCCCCCCCCATAAAAATCCTGGGAACGGCCTTGTATACTAGCACACAATCATCACATATATAGGAGATGAGGAAATTCGTGCTTCATTATACATGCATAGTAAAATTCTGTCCATAGGCAGCTGTACTGGACAACAGGGAGTAGACTAATTTGCTCTGAACTATCTGGAGAGAGTGTGGAAGTTCTCTTTTCTGGAGCTTGCTATTCACGTGGAGTGGCTCTCAATGTCATGTTGTACTTCACTGATAGATGTTCTGCTCAGGAGAGTATTCGATCTCTCAATCTCACTACCCTCCAAGAGTCTGTTATTATTGAGAGTAGTGATGTTGATGCTGATAGTGGTGTGACTGTTTATGAAGACAAAGTTTACTGGACTGGGAATGCACGAGTGTACTCTACACCAATCACTGGAGGTGGTAGTCAGACTGAACTACTCCACATCACTAGCTATGGTGGGGCTCAGTTCAGGGGAATAACAGTAGTGCACCCTAACCTCCAGCCTTGCAATGTCTGCACTCATAGCAACACCACTGCTCTTGTCTCCCTCCCTTCAACTTCACTCTCCTCCCCATCTCTCCATACTTTCCCACCCACTACCTCATACATCACACACACCAGTGCCATCACCACAAGTAATGCTCCAGAGTATGCTACTACTGCTGTGGCCACCAGTT
>OZ019959.1:4538399-4613399 GCA_963970385.1 Theonella swinhoei | reverse complement strand
TCTGAAATTTAATTGGTTAAAATTGACTGGGCAATATAACTGGGCAATATGGGAAAATATTGCCCAGCGCGGAATAGGAAATTATACATTGCTGGGCAATATGGCTAGGTAATAAATAAATATATATATATATATATATATATATATATATATATATATATATATATATATATATATATATATATACTATGTTGCTATGGTAATGGCAGGTTTATATATTGCATATACACCTCATCAATATTCAACATAGTATATATCGTATAAACCATGTCCAATCGGTGTATATTTTCAGATATACACCCCCCCTGCTATGTGAGTAAGTTTATTTGTGATATATCCCTCGGGCCGTTGGCCCTCGGGAAATATCACAAATAAATTCGTCACAGCAGGTGTATATCTGACATATACACCTCTTGGCCATGGTTTATACATTACATATATATATATATATATATATACAAGGGAGTAAAAACATTTCCATTAAAATGTTAAAGGATGTAGGGATGACATTGTCAAAAAGTAGAGAAACAAGTGTAGTATATATATATGCAGCAACACAGGGAATGAGAGACTATATTTATATGCAGCAAGACAGAGGATGAAGGCAGTATATTATATGCACCAAGACAGGGGATGAGGGCATGCAACAATAATAACATGCGTAACCCCTCCCTACATCTTTCATTATGGGGTTACGATTGTTGCATGCCCTCATCCCCTGTCTTGGTGCATATAATATACTGCCTTCATCCTCTGTCTTGCTGCATATAAATATAGTCTCTCATTCCCTGTGTTGCTGCATATATACACTACACTTGTTTCTCTACTTTTTGACAATGTCATCCCTACATCCTTTAACATTTTAATGTTCTTACTCCCTTGTTTCACTGTTTTTTTGTTGTATAGAAACAGTCGTATGCCATATTATGTGTCTATAGCAGCACCGTTCAGGAGTTCTGCGCTGTTCAATTAAGGCTTTATGGGCGTGTCGGCCCCCAGACACTTCCAAAGCCAGTACGCGCAATGGAGAGCGGGGATACTGAAAAAAAAACAGAGAACAGAGTCGATCAACACCTGTAACGCAAACCGAAGTTACAATAACCGATTTGCTGCACACCTATAATGTAGCCTCGTAGCTACCCAGGCTCTCTCTTTCTTCGAGAGCCTGGGCCGGGTACGACTATGCTGCGAGCTCGAATACGTGCACAAAATAAAAATGGCGTACAACAGAGAGGAAGTCTGTGGGCGTGGCTCTTAGTTGTACTTTATATAACCATTTTTTGGTGAAAGGCACTGCGCCGGCCAAATAGAAATCGATTTGTGCAAAAATGAAGACAAATACTTAAGCCGATTTTGAGTTATGCCTGTTTACTGAAGAAGAAGAAGATGTTGAAGAAATCGGGTTTTAGCAAAATCACGCATATCATTGTAGCGATGTATTTTACCACCTTTGAGGGTCTTATCTTGTATAGAAACACTCGTAGGCCATGTTATGTTTCTAAAAGGGCTTATAGCTGCCGCGTTGGAGAGTTCTGAGCCGTTACATTTCTTAAGGCTTAATGGGCGTGTCGGCGCCATCCCTACATAGAGAGTCTACCGACTCTCTAATACATACATAGAAACTGAAATCCTGGCCATTGAGACGACTAGGTTGGCTCTCTCCGCTCACCCAATTATATCCCCCTCTCCCCAACACACATAGTCACATCAATATTAACACTTCATCTTCATATATCAATTCTGTATATAGTTTGTGTGGTGGCTGTTGTTGCTGGTGTACTCTTCTATAAGAGGATCTCAAAAGAAAGAATAGAATTAAAGATCAATCCTCTCTACACCACCGCACACCTGCAGCTGGAGACATTCAACACAAGACCACCCAATGAAGGAGAAACACTCACATATGAAAATAGTCAATATGTGCCAAGCACAAGTCAACTTCAGAGGCTCTAAGACAAATCTAGGGCTGTGTTCCATACACTTAACAATATGTGTTATTAGCTTAAAAATACGTTATAAGTCTAAAATGTGTTATTAGTCTACTCAGTTACGAAGAGTCATAATGCAATATAACTAGGATTCAGGGAGAGTAATTAGCACATACCTTCTGGTTTGAATTAGTTAATTAGTTGTCCGGTATGGGTTCGTAGTTAAATTTGTTCAGTGAATGTGTACAAACAATGGCTATAGATTGTTGCTGTTGTTGCTGCATGTGTTTTGATGGCTGAATCCCCTGATAATTAGCTTATGTAATACTAAAACACCTCGAATATTGTAAGGTATAGTTACAAGCTTATATATATCCTTCCTATAACATCATAGATGACATATATACAGTATATTGCATACTATATCATCTATGCTAACACTACATGCAACTCAACAAAGTGCACAAACAGAGAGATTAAGAGTGGTAGCATTATGGCAGCATTGTTAAGCCTTTTAATGATGATTCTCTTTGTTTTTGTGTAGCTACAGTAGTGATCCTATAAAATGAGGCAACCAGGCACTTGTCACAGCAGCAGAGGAACAACTGTCTTCTCTTTAACTATCTTTCTGAAGATTTCGTCGTGCAACTGAAGTAATCATTATGGCCTCATTCTGCCTAGTTCTGGGTGTGTGTGTCTTGGTCTCACTGCTTCCAGCAGCTGTGTAAGTAATTTTTTACTTAAACATTCAACTATTTTTAGCTAAAACTACAAATTTTATAGCCCTGCCCCCTCCCTACCAACTCCCTACTTAATCTTCTCTACTGGAGCTACTATAGAGCGTGTGGAACCAGATGGATCTGATCACGTAGAGCTCATCAGCGGTCTCAGAGGAGCAGTTTCTTTGGACTACAATTATGGGTATACATTGTGCACATGTGCAACTTTTCTTTCTCCAATATAACAGTTGACTTATCACCATTTATTCTTTTTCCCCATGTAGTATGAATAAACTCTTCTTC
The DNA here is from genome assembly GCA_963970385.1 of Theonella swinhoei. NCBI lineage: Eukaryota > Metazoa > Porifera > Demospongiae > Tetractinellida > Theonellidae > Theonella > Theonella swinhoei. Next base: position 4,610,449 of record OZ019959.1, on the reverse strand, counting down.
ACCAGTGTATCAGATGGCATAGTGTATGAGACTGAACTGGAGAGTTCTAGTGGAGAATATCATCCTATACCCATTATTAATGTCAACAACCCACGTGAGACTCTATCATAGAGTCGGTAGACTCTATATGTAGGGATGGCGCCGACACGCCCATTAAGCCTTAACAAAAGTAACGGCTCAGAACTGTCGAACGCAGCAGCTATGAGCCCTTTTAGACACATAACATGGACTACGAGTGTTTCTATACACGATAAGACTCTAAAAGGTGGTAAAATACACCGCTACAATGGTATACGTGAAATTGCTAAAACCCCGATTTCTCCATCTTCTTCTTCTTCTTCTTCTTCTTCTTCTTCTTCTTCTTCTTCTTCTTCAAACGGCCTAGCACAAAATATGTACACGTATTTACCTTGATTTTTATAGCAAAAGGCTTCTTATTCCCGTGGGCAGTGCCTTTTACCAACGGAATCTTTGTAGGACCCCTCTTCGACGAGTAAAGCTACGATATACTAGCCGACTTCCGTGTAGTTGAACGCCATTTCCTCGTTATTACTCACGTGCGTTTCACATGACCACGATTAGCAAAATGGGTGGGGCTCGCACACACGCAAAGAGTATTGTATTTGCAAGCGAGTCTACAACGAAAAAGCAGTGAAACAAGGGAGTAAAAACATTTCCATTAAATGTTGAAGGATGTAGGGATGGCAGTACCAAAAAGTAGGAAAACAAGTGCAGTATATATGCAGCAAGACAGGGGATGAGGGCAGTATATATGCAGCAAGACAGGGGATGAGGGCATGCAACAATACTAACATGCGTAACCCCCCTACATCTTTATTATGGGGTTACACATGTTACTATTGTTGCATGCCCTCATCCCCTGTCTTGCTGCATATATACTGCCCTCATCCCCTGTCTTGCTGCATATATACTGCACTTGTTTTCCTACTTTTTGGTACTGCCATCCCTACATCCTTCAACATTTAATGGAAATGTTTTTACTCCCTTGTATATATTTGCATACAATGATGAAATTAATTGAGCTTGTTATAATGTGTCAATAGTAGTTCAGTATTTATGCATATTTATGCACATGTTGCTGCAGATCATTGTTAACACACTCCTGTGTACTAGACTCAGTCCAAACTAACTTTCAGTCTGTTCTAGTTCAGCTGTAGATTTTCTACAATATAATTATATGACTACAGGTGGTCTGGCTGTGGCAGGTTCCATGCTGCTTTTTTCTCACAGAGAAGTGAGACCTACCTACACTGCTTACCATATTGCTGTCTATGAGATTGGAGGAGAACCCAGTCGTGAATATATGAATATCGAGTGTCAATCGACTGAAATCAGGGAGTTAGTTGTGAATGGAGGGTAAGTTAAAAGCTAGCTTTAATGTTGATCATAATTAACCACTCTGATTTTTTACAGAGTTTTGTACTATACCACTAAAGAGGAAGTGTTCAGGAAACAGCTGCCAGCAGGGACCAGTGAGAAGCTATACAGTGCAGATCATGGCGACTGCATCTCCTCACTGGCTTTTGAAGGATCACACCTCTTCTGGGCTGAGGGTTGCTCTGCAATTGATGACATTGTTTCAATTGACCTAGATCTCAGTTATCCCTATAACCCAACTACTATTTCAGCTCTTGATGCCCAGAATGGGGTAGATGTTGATGGAAATACAGTCTACTGGACTGGAATTGATAAAGTTTACAAGGCTCCAGTTGCCACAGGTGATCCGAACAGGGAAGAAGTGATAAATTTGCTCTCTTCACATCCTGCCCAACTCAAAGGACTGGTGGTGGTCAAGCCATAGCCTCTGAACTGTACTACAGTGACGAATGAAACTGACTGGGACATTTTAGCTAGCTAGCTAGATGGAATTAACATTTTCACTAAAGTAGAATTTAGGCCTCTTATACATGATGTATTATATACAGTACATGTACATGATGTAGAATTTAAACCTCGTACACGATGTATTTCAGTTAATGAATATTATACGAGTTATTAAAACTTAATTGGAACTACTGTACTATAGTGTAGAATATCTCCAGCACCAAATGAAGATCAGTGGCCATTTCAGAATGTGTTCCTGACAACTAGTGGAAATTGTAATGCACTGCATCAATGAATGCGTCATTGCAATGCAATCACCCCGCGAATATCATTACCCTACGTAATAGGAAACTGTCCGGACATGCGCATAAATTACGGCCCAACTGGGCGTTCGCAGATGCCTGACGCTAGCGACGTCCAAATGGCGCTAGGCCTGACTTACGGAAATGATCGGCATCTGCTGCATTAAAGTAAAATTGCTGCTGTCATGAAATTTTAAGCTGTATGTGTTTAGATGTGCAATGGCCTCAATATTCTTTATTCTGTCCCTCTGCGCTCTCCTACCAACATGCCTGGCTACTGTGTAAGTCAATACTATTATACGTAGGTAGTATGTGCAAGCTGTATTATAACGTGTCATTTTTGATGTGTAACAATGTCTCCAGTTCACCTTATCTGCTGTTTTCTACCTGGTTTACTGTGTCTCGTATGAATCTGGATGGTTCAAACTACTCAGTACTGGTGGATCCTGGCAGTGTGGGCCCACGATCCGTGGACTACCACTGGAGGTAAAATATTACATGGATATTTTTCTATGGAACATTAATATACTACAAAAACAAAATGGTTATTTGACACAAAGCGTTTTACCTCAATTGCATGTTTAGTCATGTAATTGACAGTTTAATGGCTGTTGAACAAACGTTAGGGGAGCCAACAAGGTGCATACCATAGACCAAGTATTAGAGAGTCGGTAGACTCTATGTAGGGATGGCGCCGACAGGACACGCCCATTTTCCAAAATAGAATGGCTCATAACTCCCAAACGCGGCAGTTACAAGCCCTTTTAGATACATACACGTACTCTACGAGTGATTCTGTACCCGCTAAGACCCTCAAAGTACGTAAAATACACAGCTACAATGACTTACGGAATTTGCCACACCCCCCTTTTTGGATAGTTTTGTTCATCATCTTCTTCTTCTTCTTCTTCTAATTCAGTTGAACTGGCCTACCGCAAAAGTGGCACAAGTACTGTCCTTGGTTTTTACATGAAACGACTCCTTTCCCTTGCGTGCGTGATCCTTGACCAAGAGAATCTTGGTAACTTTACTCACAACTGTATAATCGCAAATTTTCCTTATTTGTCGGAAGCCATTTTCTGTGTGGTTACGTGCATCACGTTTAATAGAAAGGTGGGGCTCGGCTCAAGCGCGCGCAGGTCCGCGGGAGTAGAAGCGGGTGGGGCTCGTGCGAACACAAGCAAGTAGGGATCACTCCACGTACAGAAATGGACACTGTAGCTACCCAAGAAAAACTAGTGAAACAAGTGTAAAAACATTTCATTAAAATGTTAAAGGATGTAGGGATGGTAGTGCCAAAAATTAAAGAAACAAGATTGTAATAACCTGAGTGGTGCACAGTGAATAACTGATTATGATACGTATATACTTTGGAGTTCAGAGTTCACGCTACCACAAAGATGAATTACAATTCATGTATGCAGACAAGGGATAATTGCATGCAACAATAACAACATGCGTAACCCCTCCCTACATTTAATTTCGTGGGGGTTACGCATGTTGTTATTGTTGCATGCAATTATCCCTTGTCTGCATACATGAATTGTAATTCATCTTTGTGGTAGCGTGAACTCTGAACTCCAAAGTATATACGTATCATAATCAGTTATTCACTGTGCACCACTCAGGTTATTACAATCTTGTTTCTTTAATTTTTGGCACTACCATCCCTACATCCTTTAACATTTTAATGAAATGTTTTTACACTTTATAATTATCCAAGGGTGTCATGTTAGAGTCTATGGAAAACATGTGAGGTCCAATTTTATAATCACTCACCCAGTAAATTATGGTGATGAGGTTGAATGATTAAGTGTGCTGTTGCTACATTCCAAGTTGAATGTCAGCCATTGTATATACACAGCATTCTGTCTTAGATACAAGACTGACAAAACATACAACTGAGATAACTACAAGTAAATAAAAAATTTAGGAAATTTGAAAAATATAGGGATTGCATAAAAAGGAAAGGAGACAAGATTGGGACACAGACATGTTATGATATATCAACTAACATTATAGATACGTCAATATATCATAACATGTCTGTGTCCCAATCTTGTCTCCTTTCCTTTTTATGCAATCCCTATATTTCCTTTCAAATTTCCTAAATTTTTTATTTACTTGTCTCCTGTAATTTTTTTCTGTACATACATTTCACTATTTTGCAGTTTACTTGGTTACAAACATATTAGCTAATGCATTGTACATCAGTTAAACTGAATTAGCAGTACAGATAATAGTGTGTGCATGAAGAGTTATAGGCTTTGTGTAACTCCCAGTACTTAGGTTTACCATCATACAAATTTCACATTTAGTGAAGCTTCTGTTAGTGAGATACAGTAACGCTTGCCTGAGGCTATTTGTTGTTATATTACAAGACTTACATTATTTACAGAGATCTTATCAGAACGTTGATCATTGGTGCATTACACTTTACCAGCATACCAATTTCCACGAGCTTTTGTTAGTGAGATACGGTATTGCCTGCCTGAGGCTATTTGTTGTTATATTACTTTTGTTAATTTAACCCCTTTATATACCATTTTATAATCCCAGTTAGTTTCTACATATTTATGTTAACAGAAATCCAGTAAGCAGCAAACTGAAAGTGAAAGTGATGAAAAAACCTTATATATGGTTTTAATGAGGATAGACCATAGCAATCCCTATATACACAGTACGTACTACTGTGCGACATGTACACTGCAAAAACGTGATGGTTAGTTTAACACAAAGTGATTTACCTCAGTTGCATGTGTAGTCACTCATTCATGTAATTGGCAATTTAATGGCTGTTGAACAAATGTTGAGGGGAGAGCCAAAAGGCGCATACCATAGACACATAGACTGTTGTTATTTCAATCTAATATGACTCATTAAATTGTCATTTACATGAAGGAATGACTACACATGCAACTGAGTTAACCACATTTTGTGTTAAAATAACCATCACGTTTTTGCAGTGTACATGTATTACATTGAGAGGAGTGTCAACATCAGTATTACAAGAATCACAAGGATTAACAACAAATACTTTTGTTATGTTGCTATTAGCGATGGTATCTCTACACATGCTGACTTTCAGGTTGATGGTTACCATGGTTGCTGAGTTTTGCTCATTAGTTATCCTCATTCATAATACATTGCTGGGAGAGATAACGATCAGTAGTACATGAACTACAAGGGATTATACCTCTATTCCCCAGTACGTATTGATACATTTCCACATGCAAAGATTCAATTTCATTAATTTTATGGTTATTGAGTTACGCTTCTTCAAGAAGAAGAAGAATAAGAAGATGAAGAACATGGGCAAAAATATGAAAAGCACTTTTTTGATATTACGCGTATCTTACATCACAGATCAACCAATTTTTGTTTCACGGTTATTTTTCACACATTCTTCACCTTGATATCATTAAAAGTGAATTCAACTTCAAATTGAAAGTGAAAATGAATTATATCCTTATATATGGTTTTCAATGGGTTTGTTCAACAGCCATTAACATGAACGAATGACTACACATGAAACTGAGTTAACAACATTTTGCTGTTAAAATAACAATCATATTTTTGCAGAGATATATATACACTACAACTGTTTGATGTAGGTTGAATCTAATGTTCTGGAGCCATTACATCAATGGTAGTATTAATCAGGCGAACCTGGATGGGTCAAACCCTACAATTATTATTGCTAATGTCAACAGACCAAGTAAGCCACCTTTTCATTCAGTTTATTTACTTTCAAGTGAATGGCCATTAAAACTGCAGGTGGCGTAGCAGTGGATTGGATCAATGACAAATTATATTTCTCATTTGGTGATCCTGGATCCAATTTAGTAAACCCCAATCACTTGGCAGTCTATGACATCACTGCTGGAGGAGGTTATGTGGAGATTACAACATCTGATGGTCCTTACTATGATTTAGTAGTAGACCCTGTTGGAGAGTAAGTGTAATGCTAAAATTGTGTTTTAAAGCAATAATTAGGGAAATGGGTCTGATTCATTTAAAATTCTACACAAATATATATACACTGCAAAACGTTATCTCAGTTGCATCCTTTCACGTGTATCCAGTCACTCGTTCACATAATGACAATTTTAAATAGCTGTTAAACAAAGATGTATATATAGTTGTCTCAGTTTCATGTCAGTCTTGTAACTTTCAAACAGAATACTGTGTACAATGACTGATATTCAACTTGGAATGTAACAACAGCATATCTAATCATTCAACCTGTAAATTGCCATCACCATGCATATAATTTACTGACTGAGTGATTCATAAAAGAACCTAGCTCGCATATACTTTCCATAGACTCTAACGTGACATATCCTTGAGTCATACTAGATTGAAACAACAACATAATTACATTTACTGTAAGATAGTCAGACATTGAATTGTTATATTTACATAAATAAGTGACAACCATAAAAGGAGTTCAACTGAGAAAACAACATTTTGTGTTAAAATGACCATTATGCTTTTGCAGTGATATATATCACACAGTACGGTAGTACTGTGTATATAGGGATGGCCATGGTTTCCCATTGGTTGTGTATATAAGGAAATCTGAAATAATACTTTCATTTTGTGGTTTTCTGAGTTCTAACTTGGTCAATGTGAACATGTGGCCATAAGGTAGCTCTGGTTTAAATTGGAGTACCACACAGTATGTAATATGGCTGGGAGAAGTGATAAACTGAAATGAGCAGATATCCAAATTCTTCTTCTTCTTCTTCTTCTTCTTCTTCTTCTTCCCGTTCAAGAGGCATATCTCACTAACCACAGCACTAAGAGACATGAAACTTGGCAGATAGATAGAGTCCTGTGATCCCACGAACCTCGTCATATTGAGAAATATGTATACAATATACTTCATGAAAAACAACAACAAACAATCTCGGCCAATGTATTATTAATGGACATGCACGTGGTTGTGGAGTCCAGAAACTCAACAACTGAAGTACTGACAAATATGAACTCCTCTGCCCTCACAAAAAATGTCATGTTTAAAGTGTGTAAACAATAATGAAACAACAACAAACATTCAAGCAATGTATAATTAATGGGATATAAAAGCCCAATAAACACAGTTGTAGAAAGTAAGACTGATGTGTGGATAATGTTTTATGCCCAGATACGTACCCATTACACTGTTGAACAATGTATCTTGTAAACAACAACAAATGGATGAAGTGCCGTAGGTGAATGGAACATGGTCAAGAGGAAACAAATATTGTAGTGTACTTCTGTGCCCCCAATGTAAACACATGTATTGCAGATGTAGCCACATGCAAACGTATTGCATTTGAGAACAACAATCAACAGCCTCATGTATGTAACATACATAGATGTAGGAAGGGGGCATAGGGGGCTAACCCCCCAATAGTTTGTGAAGTGGGCAGAGCCCCCTCTAATAGCTTGCATACACCCATGTCAATTACTATTATGCTGAAGTGAACATTGTGCAAACAACAATGAATGGCAGAATGCCTGTGGTATATAATGTAATTACTACATATGTTACTGCTGTGCAGTGACCTTGATTTCTAACTTCAAATTTAATAGCTATGACTTTTGGTATTTACATAGGGTGAGTATGATCATGTTCACTGATTAATGTTAACCACATTGTGGAAACGGAAGCAGCAGCATATTCAGTGCTGAAGCAAGCACTAATATCAGTACTGAGCACAAAAAGAGTGGGGACAAGTAAATCAAAAATTGATAAATTTTGAAAATGGAATATAGGGCTGGCCCAAAAAGTACAGGAGACAAGATCAGACAGTGTCTACATAATTCCCTGCCCAAGAAAATCAATGACACCAGCCCTATATTGTCGCATTATATGACACATGCACACACACACACACACACACACACACACACACACACACACACAGCAACTGTGACTCTAAAGTACATTGCACTTTCTCTTGCGACAATATAGGGCTGGTGTCATTGATTTTCTTGGGCAGGGAATTATGTAGACACTGTCTGATCTTGTCTCCTGTACTTTTTGGGCCAGCCCTATATTCCATTTTCAAAATTTATCAATTTTTGATTTACTTTATATAGTGTTTACAATAAACCCATTCATAGTTTTGAGTGCTCATATTGTAACAATGGCCAATGAATGTACTACCACACACACATCACATATAGGAGATGGCATTACACATAGTAACATTCCTTCCACAGACAGCTGTATTGGTCAAGAGGGAGTAGACTAATTCGCTCTGAACTATCTGGAGAGAATGTGGAAGAGCTCTTTTCTGGAGCTTGCTATTCACGTGGACTGGCTCTCAATGTCATGTTGTACTTCACTGATAGATGTTCTCCTCAGGAGAGTATTCGATCTCTTAATCTCACTACCCTCCAAGTGTCTACCATTATTGAGAGTAGTAATGTTGATGCTGATAGTGGTGTGACTGTTTATGGAGACACAGTTTACTGGACTGGGAATGCACGAGTGTACTCTACACCAATCACTGGAGGTGGTAGTCAGACTGAACTACTTCACATCACTAGCTATGGTGGGGCTCAGTTCAGGGGAATAACAGTAGTGCACCCTGACCTCCAGCCTTGCAATATCTGCACTCATAGCAACACCACTTCTCTTGTCCCCCTCCCTACTACTCCACTCACCTCCCCATCTCTCCATACTTTCCCACCCACTACCTCACACATCACTCACACCAGTGCCATCACCACAAGTAATGCTCCAGAGTATGCTACTACTGCTGTGGCCACCAGTTCCCCACTACCATCTCCACCCCACTCCATCTCACCTTATCTGCTGTTTTCTACCTGGTTTACTGTGTCTCGTATGAATCTGGATGGTTCAAACTACTCAGTACTGGTGGATCCTGGCAGTGTGGGCCCACAAGCTGTGGACTACCACTGGAGGTAAAATATTGCATGGACATTTTTCTATGGAGTATTAATATACACTAACTGTTTGATGTAGGTTGAATCTAATGTTCTGGAGCCATTACATCAATGATAGTATTAATCAGGCGAACCTGGATGGGTCAAACCCTACAATTATTATTGCTAATGTCAACAGACCAAGTAAGCCACCTTTTCCAAGAAAATGTTCAGTTATTTCTAAGGACACACTTTCAAGTGAATGGCATTTCCATTAAAACTGCAGGTGGCCTAGCAGTGGATTGGATCAATGACAAAATATATTTCTCATTTGGTGATCCTGGATCCAATTTAGTAAACCCCAATCACTTGGCAGTCTATGACATCACTGCTGGAGGAGGTTATGTGGAGATTACAACATCCGATGGTCCTTACCATGAATTAGTAGTAGACCCTGTTGCACAGTAAGTGTTACAGTAATAGTGCAGCTTATTGGTGTTTCAAAATTACTAGGAAGCAATAAGGAAATTGGCATTTTGAAGATTCTACACTGATATGGTGTTTACAATAACCCATTGAGTGCTTATACTGTAACAATGGCCAATGAATGTACTACCACACACACATCACATATAGGAGATGCCATTACACATAGTAACATTCCTTCCACAGACAACTGTACTGGACAACAGGGAGTAGACTAATTCGCTCTGAACTATCTGGAGAGAATGTGGAAGTTCTCCTTTCTGGAGCTTGCTATTCACGTGGACTGGCTCTCAATGTCATGCTGTACTTCACTGATAGATGTTCTGCTCAGGAGAGTATTCGATCTCTTAATCTCACTACCCTCCAAGAGTCTGTTATTATTGAGAGTAGCGATGTTGATGCTGATCATGGTGTGACTGTTTATGAAGACACAGTTTACTGGACTGGGAATGCACGAGTGTACTCTACACCAATCACTGGAGGTGGTAGTCAGACTGAACTACTCCACATCACTAGCTATGGTGGAGCTCAGTTCAGGGGAATAACAGTAGTGCACCCTGACCTCCAGCCTTGCAATGTCTGCACTCATAGCAACACCACTGCTCTTGTCCCCCCCCCTTCAACTCCACTCTCCTCCCCATCTCTCCATACTTTCCCACCCACTACCTCACACATCACTCACACCAGTGCCATCACCACAAGTAATGCCCCAGAGTATGCTACTACTTCTGTGGCCACCAGTTCCCCACTACCATCTCCACCCCACTCCATCTCACCTTATCTGCTGTTTTCTACCTGGTTTACTGTGTCTCGTATGAATCTGGATGGTTCAAACTACTCAGTACTGGTGGATCCTGGCAGTGTGGGCCCACAAGCTGTGGACTACCACTGGAGGTAAAATGTTGCATGGACTTTCTATCCCTATTGTAATCTATGACAGCTGTTTGATGTAGGATGAATCTAATGTTCTGGAGCCATTACATCAATGATAGTATTAATCAGGCGAATCTGGATGGGTCAAACCCTACAATTATTATTGCTAATGTCAACAGACCAAGTAAGCCACCTTTTCCAAGAAAATGTTCAGTTATTTCTAAGGATACACTTTCAAGTGAATGGCATTTCCATTAAAACTGCAGGTGGCCTAGCAGTGGATTGGATCAATGACAAATTATATTTCTCATTTGGTGATCCTGGATCCAATTTAGTAAACCCCAATCACTTGGCAGTCCATGACATCACTGCTGGAGGAGGTTATGTGGAGATTACAACATCTGATGGTCCTTACCATGAATTAGTAGTAGACCCTGTTGCACAGTAAGTGTAATGCTACCATTGTGATGTTTTAAAATTACTAAATAAATTGGGTCATTACTTGTGAATTAATTTCAGGACTACACTGAAAGTGTTTACAACAAACCATCGTGGAAGCTAGTGCATAAATATTCAAATCACTAAGTATATTAGCATCACATATACATAGGAGCATGGAGATGAGGAAATCCATGTTCCATTAACAAATGGTAACATTCCTTTCCACAGGCAACTGTATTGGTCAACAGGGAGTAGACTAATTCGCTCTGAACTATCTGGAGAGAATGTAGATCTCGAAGTTCTCCTTTCTGGATCTTGCAATTCATATGGACTAGCTCTCAATGTCATGTTGTACTTCACTAGTAGATGTTCTGCTCAGGAGAGTATTCGATCTCTTAATCTCACTACCCTCCAAGTGTCTACCATTATTGAGAGTAATAATGTCGATGCTGACAGTGGTGTGACTGTTTATGAAGACACAGTTTACTGGACTGGGAATGCACGAGTGTACTCTACACCAATCACTGGAGGTGGTAGTCAGACTGAACTACTCCACATCACTAGCTATGGTGGAGCTCAGTTCAGGGGAATAACAGTAGTGCACCCTGACCTCCAGCCTTGCAATGTCTGCACTCATAGCAACACCACTGCTCCTGTCCCCCTCCCTTCAACTCCACTCACCTCCCCATCTCTCCATACTTTCCCACCCACTACCTCACACATCACTCACACCAGTACTATCACCACAAGTAATGCTTCAGAGTATGCTACTACTGCTGTGGCCACCAGTTCCCCACTACCATCTCCACCTCACTCCATCTCACCTTATCTGCTGTTTTCTACCTGGTTTACTGTGTCTCGTATGAATCTGGATGGTTCAAACTACTCAGTACTGGTGGATCCTGGCAGTGTGGGCCCACAAGCTGTGGACTACCACTGGAGGTAAAATATTGCAATCCCAATTGTAATAATCTATGACAACTGTTTGATATATATAGGATGAATCTAATGTTCTGGAGCCATTATATCAATGATAGTATTAATCAGGCGAACCTGGATGGGTCAAACCCTACAATTATTATTGCTAATGTCAACAGACCAAGTAAGCCACCTTTTTGTTCAGATATTTCTAACAAGTGAATGGTATATATTTCCATTAAAACTGCAGGTGGCCTAGCAGTGGACTGGATCAATGACAAATTATATTTCTCATTTGGTGATCCTGGATCCAATTCAGTAAACCCCAATCACTTGGCAGTCTATGACATCACTGCTGGAGGAGGTTATGTGGAGATTACAACATCTGATGGTCCTTACCATGAATTAGTAGTAGACCCTGTTGCACAGTAAGTGTAATGCTACCATTGTGATGTTTTAAAATTACTAAAGAAATTGGTCATTACTTATTTTCAAGACTAAATTGAAAGTGTTTACAACAAACCATCATGGAAGTTAGTGCATAAATATACCCTCAAATCACTTAAGTATATTAGCATCATACATCAGGTTGAGATGCTTTGTGATTTGTATGCAGGATTCGGCCCAGCCAGCTGAGCTGCCTCGGTAGCTCAGTTGGTAAGAGCATCGCCAGAAAAGCTGATGGTTGTGGGTTCGAGTCTCACCCGAGGCAGTCAATTTTTCTTTGAAAAATGACTGTTCGGGCAAGTTGTGTTGTGTTGCTTTGCCTTTCTAGTCTGTTGTGTTGTTGTTACCTCAGCATCTCTTGAAGCGTTTGTTAATATACATAGGAGCATGGAGATGAGGAAATCCATGCTCCATTAACAAATGGTAACATTACTTTCCATAGGCAGCTGTATTGGACAACAGGGAGTAGACTAATTCGCTCTGAACTATCTGGAGAGAATGTGGAAGTTCTCTTTTCTGGAGCTTGCTATTCACGTGGACTGGCTCTCAATGTCATGCTGTACTTCACTGATAGATGTTCTGCTCAGGAGAGTATTCGATCTCTCAATCTCACTACCCTTCAAGAGTCTGTTATTATTGAGAGTAGTAATGTTGATGCTGATCATGGTGTGACGGTTTATGAAGACACAGTTTACTGGACTGGGAATGCACGAGTGTACTCTACACCAATCACTGGAGGTGGTAGTCAGACTGAACTACTCCACATCACTAGCTATGGTGGAGCTCAGTTCAGGGGAATAACAGTAGTGCACCCTGACCTCCAGCCTTGCAATGTCTGCACTAATAGCAACACCACTGCTCATGTCCCCCTCCCTTCAACTCCACTCTCATCCCCATCTCTCCATACTTTCCCACCCACTGCCTCATACATCACTCACAGCAGTACTATCACCACAAGTAATGCTCCAGAGTATGCTACTACTGCTGTGGCCACCAGTTCCCCACTACCATCTCCACCCTACTCCATCTCACCTTATCTGCTGTTTTCTACCTGGTTTACTGTGTCTCGTATGAATCTGGATGGTTCAAACTACTCAGTACTGGTGGATCCTGGCAGTGTGGGCCCACAAGCTGTTGACTACCACTGGAGGTAAAATATTACATGGACATTCTTCTATGGAGTATTAATATACACTACAACTGTTTGATGTAGGTTGAATCTAATGTTCTGGAGCCATTACATCAATGGTAGTATTAATCAGGCAAACTTGGATGGGTCAAACCCTACAATTATTATTGCTAATGTCAACAGACCAAGTAAGCCACCTTTTTGTTCAGATATTTCTAACAAGTGAATGGTATATATTTCCATTAAAACTGCAGGTGGCCTAGCAGTGAATTGGATCAATGACAAATTATATTTCTCATTTGGTGATCCTGGATCCAATTTAGTAAACCCCAATCACTTGGCAGTCTATGACATCACTGCTGGAGGAGATTATGTGGAGATTACAACATCTGATGGTCCTTACCATGAATTAGTAGTAGACCCTGTTGCACAGTAAGTGTTACAGTAATAATGCTTATTGGTGTTTCAAAATTACTAGGAAGCAATAAGGAAATTGGCATTTTGAAGATTCTACACTGATATGGTGTTTACAATAACCCATTGAGTGCTTATACTGTAACAATGGCCAATGAATGTACTACCACACACGCATCACATATAGGAGATGCCATTACACATAGTAACATTCCTTCCACAGACAGCTGTACTGGACAACAGGGAGTAGACTAATTCGCTCTGAACTATCTGGAGAGGATGTGGAAGAGCTCTTTTCTGGAGCTTGCTATTCACTTGGACTGGCTCTCAATGTCATGTTGTACTTCACTGATATCTGTTTTTCTGATCAGTTAGAGAGTGTTCGATCTCTTAATCTCACTACACTCCAAGAGTCTGTTATTATTGAGAGTAGTAATGTTGATGCTGATAGTGGTGTGACTGTTTATGAAGACACAGTTTACTGGACTGGAAATGCACGAGTGTACTCTACACCAATCACTGGAGGTGGTAGTCAGACTGAACTACTCCACATCACTAGCTATGGTGGGGCTCAGTTCAGGGGAATAACAGTAGTGCACCCTGACCTCCAGCCTTGCAATGTCTGCACTCATAGCAACACCACTGCTCCTGTCCCCCTCCCTACTATCACCACAAGTAATGCTCCAGAGTATGTTACTACTGCTGTGGCCACCAGTTCCCCACTACCATCTCCACCTCACTCCATCTCACCTTATCTGCTGTTTTCCACCTGGTTTACTGTGTCTTGTATGAATCTGGATGGTTCAAACTACTCAGTACTGGTGGATCCTGGCAGTGTGGGCCCACAAGCTGTGGACTACCACTGGAGGTAAAATATTACATGGACATTTTTCTATGGAGTATTAATATACACTACAACTGTTTGATGTAGGTTGAATCTAATGTTCTGGAGCCATTACATCAATGGTAGTATTAATCAGGCGAACCTGGATGGGTCAAACCCTACAATTATTATTGCTAATGTCAACAGACCAAGTAAGCCACCTTTTTGTTCAGATATTTCTAACAAGTGAATTTCATTAAAACTGCAGGTGGCCTAGCAGTGGATTGGATCAATGACAAATTATATTTCTCATTCGGTGATCCTGGATCCAATTTAGTAAATCCCAATCACTTGGCAGTCTATGACATCACTGCTGGAGGAGGTTATGTGGAGATTACAACATCCGATGGTCCTTACCATGAATTAGTAGTAGACCCTGTTGGAGAGTAAGTGTAATGCTACCATTGTGATGTTTTAAAATTACTAAAGAAATTGGGTCATTACTTATTTTCAAGACTACATTGAAAGTGTTTACAACAAACCATCATGGAAGTTAGTGCATAATTATACTCTCAAATCACCGAAGTATATTAGCATCACACATCAGGTTGAGATGCTTTGTGATTTGTATGCAGGATTTGGCCCAGCCAGCTGAGCTGCCTCGGTAGCTCAGTTGGTAAGAGCATCACCAGAAAAGCTGATGGTTGTGGGTTCGAGTCTCACCCGAGGCAGTCAATTTTTCTTTGAAAAATGACTGTTCGGGCGAGTTGTGTTGTGTTGCTTTGCCTTTCTGTTGTGTTGTTGTTGCCTCAGCATCTCTTGAAGCGATTGTTCATATACATAGGAGCATGGAGATGAGGAAATCCATGCTCCATTAACAAATGGTAACATTACTTTCCACAGGCAACTGTATTGGACAACAGGGAGTAGACTAATTCGCTCTGAACTATCTGGAGAGAATGTAGATCTCGAAGTTCTCCTTTCTGGAGCTTGCTATTCACATGGACTGGCTCTCAATATCATGTTGTACTTCACTAGTAGATGTTCTGCTCAGGAGAGTATTCGATCTCTTAATCTCACTACCCTCCAAGTGTCTACCATTATTGAGAGTAGTAACGTCGATGCTGATCATGGCGTGACTGTTTATGAAGACACAGTTTACTGGACTGGGAATGCACGAGTGTACTCTACACCAATCACTGGAGGTGGCAGTCAGACTGAACTACTCCACATCGCTAGCTATGGTGGAGCTCAGTTCAGGGGAATAACAGTAGTGCACCCTGACCTCCAGCCTTGTGATGTCTGCACTCATAGCAACACCACTGCTCTTGTCCCCCTCCCTTCAACTCCACTCACCTCCCCATCTCTCCATACTTTCCCACCCACTGCCTCATACATCACTCACAGCAGTACTATCACCACAAGTAATGCTTCAGAGTATGCTACTACTGCTGTGGTCACCAGTTCCCCACTACCATCTCCACCTCACTCCATCTCACCTTATCTGCTGTTTTCTACCTGGTACACTGTGTCTCGTATGAATCTGGATGGTTCAAACTACTCAGTACTGGTGGATCCTGGCAGTGTGGGCCCACAAGCTGTTGACTACCACTGGATGTAAAATATTACATGGACATTTTTCTATGGAGTATTAATATACACTACAACTGTTTGATGTAGGTTGAATCTAATGTTCTGGAGCCATTACATCAATGGTAGTATTAATCAGGCAAACTTGGATGGGTCAAACCCTACAATTATTATTGCTAATGTCAACAGACCAAGTAAGCCACCTTTTTGTTCAGATATTTCTAACAAGTGAATGGTATATATTTCCATTAAAACTGCAGGTGGCCTAGCAGTGAATTGGATCAATGACAAATTATATTTCTCATTTGGTGATCCTGGATCCAATTTAGTAAACCCCAATCACTTGGCAGTCTATGACATCACTGCTGGAGGAGATTATGTGGAGATTACAACATCTGATGGTCCTTACCATGAATTAGTAGTAGACCCTGTTGCACAGTAAGTGTTACAGTAATAATGCTTATTGGTGTTTCAAAATTACTAGGAAGCAATAAGGAAATTGGCATTTTGAAGATTCTACACTGATATGGTGTTTACAATAACCCATTGAGTGCTTATACTGTAACAATGGCCAATGAATGTACTACCACACACGCATCACATATAGGAGATGCCATTACACATAGTAACATTCCTTCCACAGACAGCTGTACTGGACAACAGGGAGTAGACTAATTCGCTCTGAACTATCTGGAGAGGATGTGGAAGAGCTCTTTTCTGGAGCTTGCTATTCACTTGGACTGGCTCTCAATGTCATGTTGTACTTCACTGATATCTGTTTTTCTGATCAGTTAGAGAGTGTTCGATCTCTTAATCTCACTACACTCCAAGAGTCTGTTATTATTGAGAGTAGTAATGTTGATGCTGATAGTGGTGTGACTGTTTATGAAGACACAGTTTACTGGACTGGAAATGCACGAGTGTACTCTACACCAATCACTGGAGGTGGTAGTCAGACTGAACTACTCCACATCACTAGCTATGGTGGGGCTCAGTTCAGGGGAATAACAGTAGTGCACCCTGACCTCCAGCCTTGCAATGTCTGCACTCATAGCAACACCACTGCTCCTGTCCCCCTCCCTACTATCACCACAAGTAATGCTCCAGAGTATGTTACTACTGCTGTGGCCACCAGTTCCCCACTACCATCTCCACCTCACTCCATCTCACCTTATCTGCTGTTTTCCACCTGGTTTACTGTGTCTTGTATGAATCTGGATGGTTCAAACTACTCAGTACTGGTGGATCCTGGCAGTGTGGGCCCACAAGCTGTGGACTACCACTGGAGGTAAAATATTACATGGACATTTTTCTATGGAGTATTAATATACACTACAACTGTTTGATGTAGGTTGAATCTAATGTTCTGGAGCCATTACATCAATGGTAGTATTAATCAGGCGAACCTGGATGGGTCAAACCCTACAATTATTATTGCTAATGTCAACAGACCAAGTAAGCCACCTTTTTGTTCAGATATTTCTAACAAGTGAATTTCATTAAAACTGCAGGTGGCCTAGCAGTGGATTGGATCAATGACAAATTATATTTCTCATTCGGTGATCCTGGATCCAATTTAGTAAATCCCAATCACTTGGCAGTCTATGACATCACTGCTGGAGGAGGTTATGTGGAGATTACAACATCCGATGGTCCTTACCATGAATTAGTAGTAGACCCTGTTGGAGAGTAAGTGTAATGCTACCATTGTGATGTTTTAAAATTACTAAAGAAATTGGGTCATTACTTATTTTCAAGACTACATTGAAAGTGTTTACAACAAACCATCATGGAAGTTAGTGCATAATTATACTCTCAAATCACCGAAGTATATTAGCATCACACATCAGGTTGAGATGCTTTGTGATTTGTATGCAGGATTTGGCCCAGCCAGCTGAGCTGCCTCGGTAGCTCAGTTGGTAAGAGCATCACCAGAAAAGCTGATGGTTGTGGGTTCGAGTCTCACCCGAGGCAGTCAATTTTTCTTTGAAAAATGACTGTTCGGGCGAGTTGTGTTGTGTTGCTTTGCCTTTCTGTTGTGTTGTTGTTGCCTCAGCATCTCTTGAAGCGATTGTTCATATACATAGGAGCATGGAGATGAGGAAATCCATGCTCCATTAACAAATGGTAACATTACTTTCCACAGGCAACTGTATTGGACAACAGGGAGTAGACTAATTCGCTCTGAACTATCTGGAGAGAATGTAGATCTCGAAGTTCTCCTTTCTGGAGCTTGCTATTCACATGGACTGGCTCTCAATATCATGTTGTACTTCACTAGTAGATGTTCTGCTCAGGAGAGTATTCGATCTCTTAATCTCACTACCCTCCAAGTGTCTACCATTATTGAGAGTAGTAACGTCGATGCTGATCATGGCGTGACTGTTTATGAAGACACAGTTTACTGGACTGGGAATGCACGAGTGTACTCTACACCAATCACTGGAGGTGGCAGTCAGACTGAACTACTCCACATCGCTAGCTATGGTGGAGCTCAGTTCAGGGGAATAACAGTAGTGCACCCTGACCTCCAGCCTTGTGATGTCTGCACTCATAGCAACACCACTGCTCTTGTCCCCCTCCCTTCAACTCCACTCACCTCCCCATCTCTCCATACTTTCCCACCCACTGCCTCATACATCACTCACAGCAGTACTATCACCACAAGTAATGCTTCAGAGTATGCTACTACTGCTGTGGTCACCAGTTCCCCACTACCATCTCCACCTCACTCCATCTCACCTTATCTGCTGTTTTCTACCTGGTACACTGTGTCTCGTATGAATCTGGATGGTTCAAACTACTCAGTACTGGTGGATCCTGACAGTGTGGGCCCACAAGCTGTAGACTACCACTGGAGGTATAGGAGAGGACATTTAATTATTGATCTTATGATAACTGTTTGATGTAGGCTGAATCTACTGTTCTGGAACCACTACATTGATGACACTATTTATCAGGCTAACCTTGATGGGTCAAATCCTACAGCTATTATTGCTGTCAACAGACCAAGTAAGGCACTAAGATCACTAGACACCATCCTAACTAGCTATTGGATATTCTACTGGAACTGCAGGTGGCCTAGCAGTGGATTGGATCTATGACAAATTATATTTCTCATTCGGTCCTCAATCCAAAGAAGTAAACCCCAGTCACTTGGCAGTCTATGATATCACTGGGGGAGCTCGAGATTATGTGGAGATTGCAACATCTGATGGTCCTTACTATGAATTAGTAGTAGACCCTATTGGAGAGTAAGTGTAATGCTGTGATGTCTTAAAGTTACTAGAAAGCAATAAAGAAATTGGCTCATTACTACTGAATCATTTTCAAGACTACACTGAAAGTGTTTGCAATAACAAACCATGCATGAAAGTTAGTGCTTATATATAGCTAATATATACTCAAAAAATTAGCATCACATAATTATTATATATAGGAGCATGGCGATGATGTTCAAATACACATGGTAACATTACTGTCCACAGGCAGCTGTACTGGACAACAGGGAGTAGACTAATTCGCTCTGAACTATCTGGAGAGAATGTGGAAGAGCTCTTTTCTGGAGCTTGCTATTCACGTGGACTGGCTCTCAATGTCATGCTGTACTTTACTGATATGTGTACTTCTGAGAGTATTCGATCTCTTAATCTCAATACCCTCCAAGAGTCTACCATTATTGAGAGTAATAACGTCGATGCTGATAGTGGTGTGACTGTTTATGAAGACACAGTTTACTGGACTGGGAATGCACGAGTGTACTCTACACCAATCACTGGAGGTGGTAGTCAGACCGAACTACTCTACATCGCTAACTATGGTGGAGCTCAGTTCAGGGGAATAACAGTAGTGCATCCTGACCTCCAGCCTTGTGATGTCTGCTCTCACAGTGATACCACCAGAGAATCCCTTCCAAACACTTCCCCATCCCCTACCAGTACCTTACCCTCCACTGAAACATCCACATCTTCTAACTCCCTTGTTAGTGAATATGGTTTATGGTTCATGCATGTGTGTGTGTGTGTGTGTGCGTGTGTGTGTGTGTGTGTGTGTGTGTGTGTGTGTGTGTGTGTGTGTGTGTGTGTGTGTGTGCCGTGTGTGTGCGTGTGTGCGTGCGTGCGTGCGTGCGTGCGTGCGTGCGTGCGTGCGTGCGTGCGTGCGTGCGTGCGTGCGTGCGTGCGTGCGTGTGTGTGTGTGTGTGTGTGTGTGCGTGCGTGCGTGCGTGCGTGCGTGTGTGCGTGCGTGCGTGTGTGTGTGTGTGTGTGTGTGTGTGTGTGTGTGTGTGTGTGTGTGCGTGTGTGTGTGTGTTCATAACATTCCACATAAGAATAAAGTTATGCATTCCATTGATCATTGATGTTCATCATATATATATATATACTTCCAGACAAATGTAGTAGCAGCTGCTTTGGGAGTAGCACTTGTCATCACAAGTAAGTTTAGCTCATAGCTACCTTATAACATTCCACTTTGTGGTATAATCACCAAACTTAGAGTAGCCCCTCACACTCAGTCTAGTCAATAAGACAGTATAAATCATGTATTGGATATATGCATATATACTCCCCTCCCCTAACACACATAGCCACATCTTATTACTGCTTCCATCTTCATATATCAATTGCAATTCTGTATATAGTTTGTGTGGTGGCTGTTGTCGCTGGTATACTCTGCTATAAGAGGATGTCAAAAGAAAGAATAGAATCAAACATCAATCCTCTCTACACCCCCGCACACCTGCAGCTGGAGACATTCAACACAAGACCACCCAATGAAGGAGAAGCACTCACATATGAAAATAGTCAATATGTACCAAGCACAAGTCAAACGCAAACAGAATCAAGCAATCAGCCCATATATGACGAGATCGAAACTAATTTCTATGAAATGGATGATGTGATTGGAGAAAGTGATGCTCAAACTAAGCAAGTTGAAGTGGGCTCCACTCACAATTCGAATTCTCCACTCCTCACTTCCCCTCGCACAGCTGGCCACTTTGCTGACCCTCTTCAGAGGCTCTAAGACAAATCTACACTTACAATGTTATTAGCATAAAAATATGTTATAAGTCTAAAATGTGTTATTAGTCTACTCAGTTATGAAGAGTACTTATCATGAATGTGCTGTGATTCCTCCTTGTGTTGAAAACATGCTGGAGCTATACTTATACTGTAAAATAGCATCATTACCCATACTGGTAAAGAATGTGTATAATCCTCCTCCATAAGAATGTGTATAATCCTCCTCCATAATACTGATCATTTTTTGTCATCATCACATATCAGTACTAATGTGTGGTACATGATCACTTCCTTCATTCCAATGTTTCTTAGATAAACTCTCAGCTGTACTGATCATGAATACTGTACTGAGTTGTAATAGCAATATATATATTGTGTCACTCCAAATACTTTCAAATTAGACATGTCAAATGATCCATATAACATCTGGTACAGCTTACTGGGTGTGGTAGAACTACTAGACTGATTGTCTCTGCAGACGATAGACTGATTATTTCTGCAGACAATAGACTAGTCCTTAGAATGGCGTGCAGACATAAGCTGCTGAAGTATCTCATTGTAGTTCCTTCTTTACTACCTACGCTTTTGGCTGATAAGTAAGTTATATCACACATGATCACATGATATGTGTACAGTATTTGTATGGATTATGGAAGCTCTTGAATTTAAACACATATAGATAGCAGGATATGTGGGATATCCTGATTTCAAGGTTTGAAAGGAAAGAGGATGGTACTGTAAAAGTGACCTGTCCTTATTCACTGCAGTGGTTGACATTCCACTACAGCTTTAAGTCTAGTACTAATAGTCTTTTGACAACTGCAGTACCTGTCAATTCTCTTCTCTCCAGCACTTTATCTCTCAATAGCTCGTTCGATATCTTCCACCTTCACACTTCACTAGTCCTGACACAAACACCTACCATCCCTGCGCTCACCGAACACCTATACACTTCATCTACAGACCTCAGAGTGGCACCTTTGCCCTCACCTACCATAGCCCCACACTCCCTACAACGTCTTCCTTCTTCTCTCACTGACATAGTCGTATCTTTTCCACCAACTGAAAGTGATGTTCCACGGAATACGGAGTCTGCCACTATCCAATCTACTATCACTTCTATATCCACCGAACAGAACACAGAGTCTGTTACTATCCAGTCTACTATCACTTCTCTACCCACTGAACAGAACACAGAGTCTGTTTCTATCCAGTCTACTATCACTTGTCTACCCACTGAACCATCTCCCTCTCTAGACTCCAGTAACAAACAATCTTCCAGTGCCTCTGTAAGCCTTTACTTAGCATACAATAACATACCTACTACTGCAAAAGCAATATTCATTTAAGTATTAAATATGTAATATACATCACAGGAATTTATTGAGAAAAATTTATTGGCAATCAGTTTGGGAGCTGCTCTCATCATATCAGGTAATAGTATGTGATAGAATTATAGCCTCAGGCTCTATGTTTGTGTGGATTTCAAAGGTTATAGCATGCTCCTACAAAGGGAAAATCAGTTTTGCAATCATGAATGTATTTTTCCTTGTAGTTATTCTGAATACTGTTTGCTGTGCTATCATCTGCCACCAGAGGCACTCCACCAGAAAGGGCATCACATTAAGAGCTAATATTAGCAATACTTCATCAGGACAGGGAGCATTTAGGATGATAACAAATGACTCAGCCTTGGACAGGGTCGAGGAATCATACAGAAGAATTTCTATACACACATTTAAAAAGGGACGTGAGGCTGACAAACCACTGGTGGGAGAATCGGATGATCCACCGATTTACGACAACGATGAGACCCATATGTCACCAATTTATGAAATGGACGATGAGATGGCAAGTAAGGAAGATGAGAACGTTTCTGGGTACGTATCGGTCCCATCAGCGAGGACATCAACAACTGTTCTACCAGGCACTGTCAGGACATCAACAACTGCTCTACCAGGCACTGTCCCATCAGCTAGGACATCTTCAACTGCACTATCAGGCAATCCAGCATCTGGCCTAGCAGTGACACCACCAGATATCTATGATAACATTGATCAGTCCATCTATGAAATGGATGATGTAATGTAGTAAACCATAGATACTAAACAAGAACTCATAGTCACTATGAGTAAACTCCCCACTCCCACTTTGAACACAAGAGTGTATATTCCAAATTATGTAAAGGTGTGAAAATAATTCATTTGTAGTAAAACAACGCATTAACAAAGTGCGGGTTGATGTAGTTTTTAATAGAGGATGTATCAGATGTACATGTACACAGTCCGTGCCTATGGCAACTGAAGCAATACCTTGGTATGTTATTCTACAGTCATATAAATACACATATATCAGAGTCAGGTCGTTGTCAAGTTCATTAGTGTACGGTGTTCTAAACATGTCTTGTGTCTTCGTCAGATTTTCTGGAAAGTGTTGATAGCCACATAGTCTCGACGACTAAACTCAGGACAGTGTAAAACAAGTGCGCATGCGTAGAACACGCGCGAACAGAAGACTTCCTTTCGCCAGGCCATTCAGGTATTGCTATCCGTTGCCTACAGCAATACACTGACTTGATTGGGTAAGCAAACACAGACAATCATGCCAAACATTTATACCTGTAGGTTGTGAGTACAAGCTAGGTAGTTTTCTCATGGTATGTTTCCCCCTCTGAGGACTAATGTATGAATTAAATGTTGTATCTTGTTCTTCTCCTAGGATTCAGTTAGAAGTGGTTATAACATAAACTCTCTCTCTGTGCCTGGTCAATAGGTGCAGATATTATGGCAAGAATTTGCTCATTATTTGTAAAGACATCTCAGCTACAGACTCTGTGTCTAGTCGTTCTTCTCCTACCACTTCCTCTGTTCTACCTGCTACATGTTCACATATCTCGGGAGTCCAGGTACACCAAGCAGGGCCTGGATCACAGGCACATGGAAACAGTAAAGACTAATGTATATAACACCAATTATTCAGCATCAATAAGGAGAGTTTTGGTGAGAGAGACACGAAGGCTCTCGACTGGGAATAGTGGATCAGTGTTTGACAAGAGGAAATGTAAGAGTAGAATTTGTAGGGAGTTTCTGAGTGACAAAGACATGGGGTACTTTGGATACTGCTGGAGGAAGAGTCGTTTAAAGAAAGAACCTCTAAGATCTGTTTGTCAGTTCATGAATGCAAGTTCTCGACCTCCGATTGCTCTGGCTAGCTTTCCTGGGTCAGGGAATACGTGGATTCGAGGATTACTGCAGAGGGCGACTGGAATATGCACCGGAGGTATTTACTGTGACACAACACTAAGGAATAATGGGTATCCCGGGGAATCTCTGAGAAGTGGGAACACCCTGGTCGTTAAGACTCATCAAGTGGACCCTCGTTGGACGGGGATATACTACCCTCCAAACACCACTGATAGCTACTTTACGAAGGAGTCTGATATACCTATATACGATGCAGCTATATTTCTCATAAGAAATCCCTTCCATGCCTTAGTGGCCGAATGGAACCGGCTCATGACACTCAACATGTCACTGGGATCACGTGACAGTCACACTAACACAGTGGATGCCAAATACTTCTGTGAGTTTTGTTCAACAGCTAGTAGTACCAGTCAATCATTTACTTTTGAGGCTAGAGTGGTTTGGCTAAGGAACACATACAGTATAACTGCATATGTTATGTTACTCCACCTACATTCTTAGAAGTGTTTGTGTTTCTGATAAGTCTACAAGGCTCAGTGTGTTTATATACAGGTGTTAATGAGGATAAATAGTGTATTGAGCACTTATCCTCTGAATGGACCTTGTGTATATGTACATGTTTGGAGCCTTGCTTGAGAATATCTCAATAACTGGACACTCTTTGAATATATAGCTCTCTATCATAGTAGTGTTGGACTATAGAGGTTTGGGTGGTGGCTAACTGCATGCTTTGGTCATGACTGACACGCATGGACACACACACACACACACACACACACACACACACACACACACACACACACACACACACACACTGCACTGTAAATCAATCCTAATGAGACTATTAAATAACATGTAGACTTAACCGTTACATGTGTAGATGATGGAGTACTGCATAAACTATTACATATGTAGTTGTTTAGTTAACCTTAGTTGGCAATGGATGACACTACCATGTAATATACACACATACTTTCTACAGTGGACAACCCTCAGTGGAATGAGTTTGTATACAGTGGTGCTCTTCTCTGGCAGGACACAATCACTGGCTGGTTAGTCAATAGCCACAGTCACAGAGTGATGGTCATTAAATATGAAGACATGAAGCAAGATGCCATCCCAGGAGTTATGATGATACTGGACTTCTTGGAATACCCCTACTCATTATCTACAATCACTCAGAGACTGAAGACAAATTACGACGAATTTCAGAGAAGTCACTCTAACGCAGGTTTTGAACAGTTTACACCTGAACAGAGGCTGTTTGTGAAGAATGCCATTAATAGTGCAATACTTGTCCTGGAGTCACATGGGCTGATACAGGCGTGTAATATCAGAGACTACCTACAGCACAGCAATCCTTCATGAGGCACCATCCATATAGTTATCTTCTCTAATATATATCACAGTCACAATATCTATTACTGCATACCTTCTGTCAGCTAATTATTTATAGTGTGTTGATACACACAATACAAGCAAGTGTACTCTATATTTATTATACATATCAAACCAAACAGAGAGTGCAGCATAATAATACCCATGGCTGTCACTACAGCTGTTATATGCTTATTTTAACCATCATGGAAGTGAAGCTGATGTATATGTACACTAACCTAAACAGGAATTTTTACACGTAGATGTTTTCCGTTTTTCAATAAAAGTCTGTATACATACACATTTGCCAAATGACTGCAACAAATAATTGTGCATTGTATATTACACGGGGAAAGCATGATGGAAAAACTTCTGTCTATGAAGCAACCACTGTGGTTGAATCAATGGCAATAACAGAGAGGCTAATTCCAATGGTGTTACTGTGATGGTCAGTGTCTGCTTCTCTTGCTGGAGGACTTGCTGCTCTTGTGAGGACTGCGACTGCGGCTCCGACGCTTGCTCTTCTTTGAGCGATGGTGGGAGCTGGAGGGGGAGCGGGAACGATGGCGGTGACTGTGGGGGGACTTGGAGCGATGGTGTTTGGGACTCCGGGACCTGTGGTGTGTGTGTGTGTGTGTGTGCGCGCGTGCGTGCGTGTGTGTGTGCATGCGTGTGTGTGTGTATACGTGTGTTTGTGTGCAAGTGTGGTGCATGTTGGAAAATAAACACACAACACGATTTCAGAATAGAGGTTAAGAGTGTTAACTACACTGTCTGTGTACCAGTTAAATACTCACCTCTTTCTTGGTGACCGAGAGCGAGATCTCTTTCTACGACTTGGAGATTTAGACTTTGCCCTCTGGGGGACAGGAGACTTGGACTTTGACCTGCGTCTAGTTGGTGATTTGGACTTTGACCTTTTCCTAATTGGACTTCTTGAACGAGAGCGTTTGTGTTTGTGAGATGGAGAGTGAGACTTTAGAGGGGGAGGGGGAGAGGGAGAAGGAGAGGGTGGAGATTTCTTGGCTTCGGGAGAGTGGCTCTCAGCTCTTGGGGAAGACTTGGGGGATGTGTGGAGGTCATACTTGGCTAGTTGTGAGAAAGGGAGGAAGAGGAGATTGACACTTATTTAACGAAAACGGTCAGAGTCCTAGTCACATGATTTACACATACACAGTCACATGACCACACGACTTCATTCCTAGTCACATACACAGTCACATGACCACACATGACTTCAGTCCTAGTCACATACACAGTCACATGACCACACATGACTTCAGTCCTAGTCACATACACAGTCACATGACCACACATGACTTCAGTCCTAGTCACATACACAGTCACATGACCACACATGACTTCAGTCCTAGTCACATACACAGTCACATGACCTCAGTTGTAATCACCTACATAGTCACATGACATGAAATGTACCAAGAGTGGAGGGAGAGGGAGAGCGTGATTTCCTCAGGGACTTGTGTCTGGGGCTACGAGATGGCTCGACCGACTCCTGCATCAGTTTGTCCCTGTACTTCTGTAGCCTCTCACTGATCTCTGCCTTTGAATAGCTACCGGCAGACTCCAAGGCATCTGATAACTCCATTACCTTCACCTGATGGCCACACACAATAGGTAGGTACAGAGATCGACTAGTCACATGATTGTACTCATACATATATTGTGTCAACATTGTATGTTATTGAAGATGAGTATTGCCAGCCCAGGTGTGTGTATATTGTATACCAACACAACTACAGGATGTTAACACTTTCACACTCCTATCAGATTGTGTCTATTTTTAGACTAGAGTTATGACATCATGTACTATCATTGGTATGTTCTTGTGATTTTTGTCATTGGTTGGACTACACTACAGTTACATGCACAAATAGCATGGCATGCCTTAGGGTTGTGTCCCATTCTCCATCTCGAGGTAGGTGTAGCTTACCTCAACCTCTCTGAGCATCTTCCTCTTCTTCTCATCAATCTCAGCCAAGAGCTGCTGCCTCTCTTTCTCCCTCATGGCAGCCTCCTCCCCTCCACCTCCCCTCCCTCTACCTCTCGACACGGCTCTGAGGAGACAATACGAAATCATATGGAAAAGCCACAAACTGTTGGCTATACACTTAATCTACACACTCCCTCCCTTTCCCTCTCTCTTCCTCTCTTCCTCCCTCCCTCCCCCCTCCCTCCCCCCTCCCTCCCTCCCTCCCTCCCTCCCTCCCTCTCTCCCTCCCTCTCTCCCACCCTCCCCTTCTCACTTACTTCTCCTCCTCTTCACTGGAGTCGTCTCCATAGTCCACCAGTTCCCACTTGGACCGCACCCCTCCTTGATTACCAGGGGCATCCCCTCCCACTGGAGAAAGAAAAGAGTCACCATCAACACAACACAAGGCTCCCTCAAGCCTACATGTATATTATTTCACAGCCTCTGGAAACTATCCTCACACAGTATAAACTCTTTACACCACCCATCATGTGATCATAGAGTGTCTGAGTTATACCTCCCATGCAGACACCAACTTGAAAAATGTTCTAAATATTTAGCTGTCATTCAGATTGCCCTATACTTGAGGAGTACATGTACAACAGAGTGTGTAGACTTACGAGGCTCTCCGTCAATGTCTTCCTTCTCTAGAGGGACACCATCGATATCGTCATCAGCTAGAGGTACTCCATCCAGGTCTTCTTCCTGGAGAGCAGGGAGGAGGTGAGGCATTAGACAGGTGGGATGGGAATCGTAATTCTTGCATGTACAATGAACCCTCATCAAAGTCTCAGAAGTATGGGACAGGAGGAGGATTAGTGAGGTGTCCTGATTAGTGAGGTGTCCTGATCAGTGAGGTGTCCTGATTAGTGAGGTGTCCTGATTAGTGAGGTGTCCTGATTAGGTGAGGTGCCCTGATCAGTGAGGTGTCCTGATTAGTGAGGTGTCCTGATTTCAGAGAGTTGATGAGTCCACAAAATTAATATGTGGCTAGCATTTGGGGCAGCAAAAGATGTCGTCAGTGTCCTGATCAGTGGACAAAGTACTACCATACTGTGTGGTGTAGCCTATCCCACACCAGCAAGCGAGAGCGAGAGAGAGAGAGACTCACCTCCATAGGTTCCCCATCAAAGTCTGCTCCTCTTCCCTCCACAGTACCCACTACCGGGATGGAAACTCCGCCCCCAGTACGACTGAAATCAATGGGTTGTGATTCCAATAGAGGCACACCATCAATATCCCTCTCCTCCTCCTCCTCTTCCACCATCTCTGATCCATGAGTAGTCAGATCTGAAGCCCCTCTCTCCTCAGGCTTCATCAACATGGCCACTGTTTGCTGTATGGGAACATAGTATATGTACACGTCGTTGGTTGCTTTGTGTTGTTTTGTATATGTGATTCGAGCCCAGCCAGCTGAGCTGCCTCGGTAGATCAGTTGGTAAGAGCATCGCCTGGAAAGCTGATGATTGTGGGTTCAAGTCACACCAGAGGCAGATAATTTTTCTGTGAAAAATAACTGCTTTGGGCAAGTTATGCTGTGTTGTGTTGCTTTGTCTTTGTGTTACCTTGCATGCAGCATGTAATATATGTATATGTGTTGTCATGTACATTACATGACATACAAATGAGGTTTGGTCACATGACATGCACATGACATGCACTGTACCATATACTGCTATACACACGTACATTCATACAATAAATCCAGTTCTCTATCCACTCACAAAGGCTCTCTGTTTCTCCATCTCCTCCTGTGTCTTGCCTATGAAGGTCTCCCTCAGTTTGTCCACAAGGTTGAAGTGGTAGACTGACATTGTGTCCCAGGCTCTCATGCATGCTAACACACGACGCTGTGTGGGAGGGTGTGTGGGAGGGGTAAGGAAGGGGAGGAGGGAGAGTGAGATGACAGAGGACAGAAGGAAGAAACAGAGGAAGGGAGATGAGAGAGAGAGGAAGGAAGAAGTCACCTTGAACTGCTCAGCTCTGATTCTTGAAGAAATAGTCCTTAAGATGGTATGAAAGTGTTCCATAATCATCACTAGCTTTCCCTCAAACCTACATGAAGAGCAGGTGAAGATTAGACACTCTTCCCATGAAAAGTTCCATAAATATTCCATACGTTCTCTACACACTGAGTGTTGTCCACAAATTGTTACACTGAGGCGAAAACAGGTTTTCTATCTATGTATGTCTTCTCTATGGCATCTCTACACAGCTGTGTGCCAGTCATCAGGGCCGGCCCCCTTAATCCCCCTACCTGTGGCAATACCGGAAGGGCAGGACTGCTCCCTCCTGGAGCCTGGCAAACTATTTGTGTTGCTACACCGACCACCACCACCACCACCACCACCACCACCACCACATGGTAGGAATTTAGATGTATTTGATTACATGTAGTGGCATGTGATTATGGTTATGCAGATAAAATCTTATTACAAGGTGTATGTGTGCTTGAATACTATAGTGGTAAATTTTCCCTTCCTCTTTGTTTCCTTGTTCCCTGTGGCTAAGTACAGAACAGCTGTGTGTGGCTATACCTTGTAGTAGCCCACACACAACTGGTGATGTAACAATTCCCCCGTTGTTTTTCTGATAAGAAATATGTTTACAGAAGAAAAGTCACGAATTGAAGATATTGTGGGCAGATAAGGGGGGATTCCCTGGGGTGGTACCATCACAACAGCCCTGGATACAGCCACTTCACTATATACCATAATAACAGTCTGTGGAGGGGGTTTCCCTGGGAGGGCACCATGAAAACAGCCCTGTATATATAATAGCCACTTCACCACCACAAAAACAGTCTGGAGCTCTATCAGCTGTAGGAAGACTGTACATAA
Source organism: Theonella swinhoei (assembly GCA_963970385.1). Taxonomy (NCBI): domain Eukaryota; kingdom Metazoa; phylum Porifera; class Demospongiae; order Tetractinellida; family Theonellidae; genus Theonella; species Theonella swinhoei. The sequence goes on along the minus strand of OZ019959.1, from coordinate 4,579,868 downwards.
TCTGGTCCTGCAAGGTACGTGTGGAAGCATGTCTGTTTGGCCTTTGTCAATGAGGAGTAATAAGGCTCCCATTTTTCATAAGTCATTGCAGCTATTTTGTTATATACTCTTAAGATCTTCATCAGAGATACACACTCTTGAACATAGTGAAGGGCTATTTATTCTGTATTTCTGTAGGTCCTCAACAAATGTGTCTGATCAGAATTCCAGTGACCAAGAATTACAGAAACCGATTGAGAAATACTTGCAAACATGAGTTCATTGTGGAGTTTGAGAAGCAGTAGCCCCAACAGCAGCAGCAGTAGTAGCAGTAGTAGCAGGAGCAAAAGAGATCCGGAAAATCATTTGATGATCAATAATCCGTTTCACGAGGCTATAAAACAATGCCCAGAGCTCAAGTGCGTACTGAACTTTCCATTGCAGTACGACATCTACCTGGACAGCAGTGAGAAGCACTGGTACCTCATGGTCCATTGCAACATGGAAGGCAGCGACTTTCCATACGTCACTTTTGAAATAACTTCCAACAAACTCTTCAAGGGTAAAATTATCCCCACAATGAGAATCGTGAAGAAAGATACATTTGATCAAAAAGTCAGTGAAAATGAAAAAAAAGAATTTTCACTCAGTGAGTCTGTTAAAAATGCAATAGACATGTCGATCGTAGCTGGGAGTGGTGGGGTGAGGGCTGCCATGCTTGAGATGTCGGGAAGGAGACCGATCAAGCTAGCCACGAGGGAGACAACTCTGATGGAACTGTGTAAGAAAGCGGAGAGAGTTCGACGTGGAATGGGACAATACAACGTACTGAAGAAGAACTGTCAGCATTTCTGCAACAATGTCCTCCAGAAACTTGGACTACCGACCACGCCCACTACAGTTGGTCCCAGAACAACGGAAGTGGAAGATGTGGATGATTTTGATAGACTCTTTCCAGGCCTCCAGCAAGACAGTGGGGAGGATGGAGGCATGAAAGGGACCTAATATGCACATCCCATGCCAGTGACCCTGTGTACCCCTCCCACTAATTATTGTACATTGTCCCCTCCCACCAATTACTATGAGTATCACTCCCATAGATTTGTGTTATGTATATGTGCATTTATATCAGACATAATTAACCCTCGGTGCGCATGCGCAGCAAGGGTTACTGTAGTTGGGTCGGTCGGTCTGTCTGTCTGTCTGTCTGTTTAATCGAAATCTCACCTCAGGAGCGTCCGTTCATCCTGAAAAGGATATCACGTACTCAACTGGCAACGAAAGTCAAAAAATTTGTGTGGATTTCTCTGAAGCCGCTCCGTTGCAGAGATACACCACTTCCTGCTTTGTACGCTATCCGTGTAGTCGGCCATTTTGGAGGCCGCGCATGCACATTATTAGCGCGTGCGTTTTCATGGATTCGCGCACGCGTAGCTACGAGGGTTCTGCACTTTAGAGTGCGTTCATTGGTACTGAATTGCTGAGCACTATCAAATTATAGTAGGTAGATATAAGGTCTTGTCTGTGTTTTAAATGGTAGTACACACATTCTGAAAGGAGTATAGTTTCGACCTCTAATAATCACACAAATCAGTAGTATACATGTACACACAGCAGGTGACCACATCACCTCATGCTCACCACATGGCGTGAGGCCTGAGGACTTTCCCACAGCCCAGCCCTAGCTAGTCCTAGCCACGTGGTGAGCTCCTAAGACATGTGATAAGCTCTAGCTACGTATATACCCAAGGTATGTCTCTGGATTGGATTTATATATTTAGTGGGACTGGGAAAATTTGGGGGCTTATAAGTAGTGTTTGGTCATTGAAGCTGAAAAAAGAGCTGTTTTTAAAAATCTTGTACACATAAATGATCTAGGATTGTTATTCTGTATTGGCAGGTCAGGAGAATTTTTAGTACATGTATGGATAGCAGAAGTCAAAATGTCTTGGAAATTAAGTGAGAGTGTCATCGAGAAGAGTACTGTTAGAAAAATAAAACGTGAACCTGGAAAAAACAATGCCGTACATTTTGGTGATCCATTTCCAGAGGCTATAGAAAATTGCCCAGAACTAAAGGGTGTATCCAATGTACGCATGACATGCGACATTTTTTTGGATAGTAGCAAACTGCATTGGTACCTGATGGTAAAGCCCAAATTGACAGGTTCTAACCTTCCCTACTTCACCCTCGAAATAACAACCAATAATGTGCTTAAGAAAGGTGACATGATTCCCACAATGAGGATTATTTCTGCTGATATCGGTCATAGTGAACTCAACGAACAGTTAATTACAGGAGGTTGCACTGGTTCTATGGCTGAACATGTCGTGAGAGCTTTTCAACGAGACAAAAGTGATCGGGTACAAAATATTATGCTTGCATTGGGAGGACATGATGCGAAAATAAGAGGTACGAAGGAGGACATAACCATAAAGGAGATATGTGAAATAGCGGATGCAGTACGAAGAGGGATGCAATATTACCGTTTACTGGACAATAATTGCCAGCACTTTTGCAACAATGTCCTCGAGCGACTTGGATTAGAAACCGAGCGGACCACAGTTGGCCCGACTACAACAAAAGTACGCAATGAAGATGGTCGAGAACGTAATGTAGATGATGTCACTGAGGTTTTTCAGGTTGAGCCAGACAGTAGCAGGGATGGAGAAGTGAAAGGAACCTAAAGATAAAACTACATAGCACACACGTATACTCTACCATGCTATTACCACATGTATTATTTATCATGCAAAAGGAAGTGTAGCAATGTTACAGCTAACGCGTCCACCTACATAGAGAGTCTGAGCAGTTGGACTAGCCTCATTCCCAAGTTGCTTTTGTAGTGGCATGGGAATGAGGCCAACACAGAACCAAATACCAACTGTATGTAATAGCAGGAGATTGAGAATATAGAGACCAGGCTAGAGAACCACCACTAAGTTGTCATGGTGAGTAATATCAGGGAGTTCCCCTGGGACAGCCCCTCCTAATGACATTCATAGTCTGAGCTATGGCACATTCTCCACACATTGTCTTTTAGACCATCGGTACATGTTGTATCTCTTGTTCCATTTTAAGTATTACACTGAGGATTTCATCGAAATGGTGGTACTATAATAACCATATACTGTGGTGTGATGGTTGGGTAAGTGAAGGGGTGATGTTCAGTTAGTCAGAGGTATATAGTCATAAGTTTGCAAGAGCTCTTTGTAACAATAAACCATGGAATTCCTTAAAACTCATTAAAAATATATGCGTTGGAGAGACCAGGGGATGACCACCTGTCGCAATAGTATATACTAGTTGAATGCAAAGCATTGTTGGCGAGCGGGAGAGTGTGCACGCAAAATTAGAAGCAGGTATAACATTACAGTATGTACAGTGCCGGTCGGTTACATATATATATATATATATATAGAAAAATTGCCCGTTGAGTTCACTAGGAGGGCTCGCTCCGCTTGCCAATAAAGACTAAAGTGTGTCAGTTTCATAGAGCAAAAGAGAAAGTATATTGTGGAAGCATCTCAAGAACAAAGGTGAGTGTGATCATAGCATTGTAGCTACAGACTTGTAGCTCTTATACGTACAATGTAGCTTGTAGAGGTACATGACATCTTTAGTCTCTAGGTGTTCAGTCTAACTTGTGTATAGATCATATTTAGTGGGTACATGACTTAATTATCCATGAGATGCTTAGAGAGAAAGAAAGACAAAGCAACACAACACAACTCGCCCAAGGCAGTTATTTTTCAAAGAAAAAACTGCCTCGGGTGGGATTTGAACCCACGACCGTCCCCTTGCTAGGCGTGCTCTTACCAACTGAGCTACCGAGGCAGCTCAGCTGGCTGGGCCCGAATCACATATACAATACAAAGCAACCAAAGCACCTCAAGCATCACAAACCAGATAAACTGGTGAACTCAAACTCAGTATGAAGGAGGGCTATGATTGAGAACTATTTTGCTATACTTACGTGCACAATTTGCTAATTCTCTTTTCCATAGGTCATTTTATCCTCACAAGAAGTACGTACTTCATATATACCTGCAAGACGTGACCCCATACACAAGAATGTCATTTTTCCAACGTATTCCCAGTGTCATATATGCAAATGAATTGGATACTAAGAAATGGTATGACGTTTATGTCAGCTGCAGTTTAAAACACTGGGTTTTGTCGGTCAGAGAAAGAGGCACTTCTCTTCCATTCACCACTTTTGAAATAACGAAGGATGCTGGACACAATTTAGTTGCAATCATGAATAATAAATGTGCAAGTAATTTCATCTACAAAGGCACTGTATTGAAGTCAATGTATGAACTCTGCGATATAGCAGATGGTGTAAGATGTGGAATGGGAAAGTACAATGTGTTCACGAACAATTGCCAGGACTTCTGCAACAATTGTCTCAAAGTTTTGGGCCTGCCCACTCAAATGACCACATTTACATCTACATTAGTAGCAGGTATTGGTTTCATCCTCATTTTTGTGTTTAGAAAGTGACCTCACTGAGAATGTGACCTCACTGTGTACACACAACTTCAGTAATCATTGGAACATCAAAAAGGAAACTTTCGTTATGGATTCTGTACAGTTTTGTTGACTTTCACATTATCATTCTGAATCTAGACTAGTGTTTTCATGTACCTACCCATATGGGAAGTTTGTGTAATCATATATCTTTATACAAATGTATGTGTACATACATGGATGTTTCAATGTTGATTACATTTTGTACAGTATATATACTTGAGTTCATAACACAAGGCATGTGTTATGAACTCGCATGCTCAGTACATGCAGAGGTTTCACAGAAATGAGTGCATGAAATACAAACTGTATGTTGGACAGCAGATAATGTCCCCCAAATCAAATTCATTTGCGTAGAAGACAGCCAAGTCAGACATTCGTTGTTTTGTACATAAGTGGCATTAAAAAGGGTGACTCATAATACATATGCACACTCCTCCTAGCTACTCACATTAATCATGAGAATGGTTTACATGTAGCCTTGTTCCCAGGCTATTTTGCGTGCTGCCCAGGGGAGAATCAGGGAACAAGGCTAGCTTACGTACATGTATGCCATCCACATGCAATGAATTCTCCACCTACGTACATACAGTGTATGTACATAGACATATTGATAATGACAACTGGAGTTAGTACAAGATTATGTAGAACTGAATGAGTGTGTGCCAAACAGCTGAAGAGATACAATGTGCAGCAGAACAGCAGTCACAGACAATTGCAATTTCTTCTGTGACAACAAAGAATGCCAAGCTTTGCTTAAGGGAGTTTCCCTGGGACAGTCCCTCATTAGGGTTTGGCAAATCATGCTCTGGGTTTTCTTTCATTATGTTATGCTATCAATGCTCATTTATACTACAAATATGCTGACAGGAAGTAGCTTATTATGCTCACATTATGCTATACCATGTGACATCTGAGCATGCTCAGTACATGCAGAGTTTTCAGTACTCTCAGCAACTCTTTCTCTAATGATCAGAACAAGGCTCTTGAGGACTATATAAAACTCTCATTGATACCACATCATAACAATAGAAGTCATTAACATTCTGTACTGTACATTCTATACTAATCTATTAATCTGGCATTGTGCTTTATATATGGACATTTCAATTATGCTCAAAATTATGCTGGCATAATTCGCCAAACCCTATCCCTCTCTATGACTAATTGCTATATTCAGTCCACAAAATAAAGAAGAAAGAATCTATTGTTTAAGTGCCTCAAGAACAAATGTGACTTTTGAAGCTAGTACATACAACATGTAGTAGCTAGAGGTATATACAAGCTATGCATAGCTTTAAAGGAATCAGTGAATTTCAAAAGACCATTAGTGGTATGAGTTGGTGATTTGAATGCTAGCATAAGCCTATAGCTCAAGAAGTCCATTTGCAGGTACAAATATTGAGTACTGACAAGATCTGTAGTAAAGGCAAAGTAAAATGAAGAGTGTGAGTGTTTTGGCTGTAGTCATTGTTCTTGGAATCAACTGTATTGCTGGTGCCAACAGTTTCAGCTTCAGTGGCTTTGCCAGTAATGCTGGTAGCAGTATTGCTAGTGTAATCGGTTTAAGCAGCTCAAGTGGTATCAGCTCAAGTGGCATCAGCAGTAGCCGAAGGAGCACAAATACAGATAACGTCAGGATTGTTAATGTACCATTCACCGAGGCTGTAAAAGATCCACTATTAGAGTATAAACCTATACTTGATGTTCCTATGGACTACGACATCTACTTAGACAGCAGCGCCCTACATTGGTATCTGGTGGTCCGTGGCAATCTGCCAAAGAGCAATTTTCCATATGTCACCTTTGAAATAACTACAGATGAATATTATTCATCAATTATCCCTGAAATGAGACTTATCAATCCTGAAAAAGAAGAAGAAAACCTTTATCACTCTAGTGGCATTGTGTGTTCCATGGCAGATTACGTGTACCGATTTTCGGGATGCTATATGACGAAAAAAGGTAAAGTACATGCAACCATGAGAGAGTTGAGTGAAATAGCAGAGGGAGTACGACAAAATATGGGTAACTACAGCCTCTTTTCAAAGAACTGCCAGGTTTTCTGCAATGAATTCCTCAAGAAGCACGGATTGCCAACAACCCCCACCACACTTGGTTTTGATGGTTTGCCAACAACCCCCACCACTTTTGGTTTCACATCTGGTTTCAATGAAGATATAATGACAGCTTTGATGATGATGGCAATGATGAAGGAGACAGTGCCCAAAAGTAATGCATAATGTGTACTTACTCGTTCTACTGTATACGATACAGAGTTGATACACTCGCTAGTAGTCTGTAGTCTGTACATTGACACACTCATTAGCCTTACTGTGTGAAACAGCCCAGAACTCCCAGTTATCAGTCGTTTAGATACAAACCTTGTCCATGGGTGCTTTTTTGTATACTTTTGACACTCAAAGTTATACCTTTTATTGTGATTTCCTGTACTATAATTTGTTGTGTATTTACAGTATGAAAGTATATTGAATGTACGTACACATACATTGTACGTATAACTTGGGGTGCAGGTGAACTTTCAGCAAATGATTTTGCTACATGTCTCATGGATAGGGAGGGCACAAGGGCTATGTACACGTACAATACAACACACAAACCATTACCCTCTTCTGAAGGCCGAGGAGTTGTAGACATAGGATGTACAGTTGTGAAGGATGTCATTGAGGAGGTAGAGACGGGCCAGCTTCATGGGGAGAGGGGTCTCATCAATACACAGGGACTCACATACACACTCTACGATCTGGAGGATGGGGGGAGAGAGGAATGAGTGAGAGAAGAGAGGGAAGGAGGGAAGGAGAGGGAGAGAGAGAGAGAGGGAGAGAAGAGAGAGATAGAGAGGGAGAGAAGAGAGGGAAGGAGGGAAGGAGGGAAGGAGAGGGAGAGAAGAGAGGGAAGGAGGGAAAGAGAGGGAGAGAAGAGAAAGGAGGGAAGAAGAGGGAGAGGGAGAAGAAGAAAAAAGTGTAAGATGGAAAGAATACACAATTATATCCAATGTTGGTACACAACAATAGTTGTGGTCCTCCAATCCTCCTACCTCATCAGCTGACTCTGAGTGGTCCATACACCACATCATGAGGTTACGGATACTATCTCTCTCCATGGTAACAGACCGCAACCCATCCTCCAGATAGTCACGATGCCTGCACAGAACAGAGGTGAGATCATTACATCAACACCTACATTAACGTATCTAATGTATAGGTAATGTGGATCTCACCATGGAGACCATTATGTACATCTAGCTACATGTATGTGTACACGTATGCAATGTGGATCTCACTTGGCCGAGAGCTGTCCCTTCTTCACCACCTCCTGAATGGGAGGGAGGACCTTGGACAGGAGGTTCTTGAGGGGAGGTGGTTTCCATAGCGACCCTCCTTCGAACATCCTGAATTCTTCAGTCCGCCACGTCTCGGGAGAATCCCCCTGTGTAACGGGGACAGGGTGAGAGAAAAATATGTGAAGTACAGCACATACTCCCCACTCTTCCTCTGTTCACAAACTTACATTGAGAATAGAGAACAGCTTCCAGCGGTAGTAGATATGAGCTGGACACTGGTTGTCAAAGAGAAACCTACACAGAGTTCAGAAGTGAACATAAATGGAGGTTCATTCAGGCAAGATGCATTGCCTAGTATCTTGGTCTACATGATACAGCTCAGTGATTATAACTATGGAATTTGGATAACATTGGCCACCCAGTATACTGAGGTGTCCTCATTTTAGGAGGTCCTGACTTGATTCCATTCTTTGTGCTAGGACAAATGCAGCTCTGAGAGACTCACTGAAAGAGTGGGTTGTTCATCTCCTTGTTCATTATCATGGCCTCAAACATTGGGCCTTCTCTGATGACAAATTCAATCATACGATGAATGAGACGGAGTAGCTCTAGGTCAGTAGGAATGACCACCTTCACTAGGGAGAGGAGGAGCATCTGTGGTGTGTGTGTGTGTGTGTGTGTGTGTGTGTGTGTGTGTGTGTGTGTGTGTGTGTGTGTGTGTGTGTGTGTGTACTAGATGCACAAGTGTATACAAGTATACTATGTACCTTCTCAAAATCTTCTTCCTCTTCTTTGGATGCTCCTGGAGGTGGCATGTTCCCATACTTGGAACCAGACTTTTTCCGAGCCTGGGCATTAAACGGAAGACCAGAAGGTGGGTCTGGTACCTTGCTGGTCTTCTCCTCCTCCATGTCAGGAGGAGTGTAGATGGGGTTGGGAGGAAGGGGGACGGACTTCCCCCAGCCTATCTGGACATCGTACCCCATGATGGTGGTGCCTAGGTGTGTGTGTGTGTGCGTGCGTGTGTGTGTGTGTGTGTGTGAGTGAGTGAGTGTGTGTGTGTGTGTGTGTGCGCGCGTGTGTGTGTGCGTGTGCATGTGTGCATAAGAGCAATTGCAACATACGCACTCATCAGTGATTAAACCCTCACGCTTAGGTACATGTACATGTACATGAAAAATACATATGCATAGTACATGTATACATGTAAGTGGTAGATGTATACATGTGAATGAATGCAGAATGTTGCGGGTTCCAGTCCCACCTGAGGCAGCTTATTTTTCTTTGAAAATGACTGTCTTGGGTGAATTACATTGTGTTGTGTTGTATTGCTTTGGGAGTCTCGGTCTGATTATTTCATGCATAATTTACTATGTACATGTACAATGTAGGTGGAGCCATAACAGAGGGCCACGACTCTGGTCCTCTGCCCATATCTACACACCAGGGACAGTGCCCTTTGGTCTCTGCCTGTACCAATACAAGCAGGGTAGGGCTAGAGCCCAGCTTGTTATAATGACAGGCAACAAAGTCGATGTTATCTTCCCCCTCACTACCTTTTTCAGCCATATGTCTTTTCCCTCCCTCCCTCCCTCCCTCTCTCCCTTCCCTCCCTCACTCCTCCCTCCCTCCCTCCCATCCCCCCTCCCTCCTTCCCTCCTTCCCTCCCTCCCTCCCTCCCCCCCTCCCTCCCTCCCTCCCTCCCTCCCTAACCTTTCATAGTCTCCAAGGCCTTGTCGGCATCCTTCCTCTTCATGAAAGCAACAAAGCCACAGTTCTTGTTTCGCGCCCTCTCCTCCTCCGTACGAGGCCACATCACCTTCACACTAGCCAGAGGACCAAACTTACCAAACATTTGACACAACATTTCCTCATTCATCTACAGTGAACCGTACAGGAAGGAAGAAAGATGAAAGACAAGAAATACACTTCAAGGCAGTACAGTGAAAAACATTTTAATTAAACTTTACTGAATTAATCTATACCCTACCAATTGAGGGTCTTCATATTTCAGTTGATAGACTTGTATATAGCTTATGGCGGCATGAGATAATGCATGTAATGTGTACAAAATCCTGTCTACAAGACAGTTGAGTATTTTTTAAGCAGTACATTGGTCGCTTCTTTCAATACCTTCAGATTGATAGTACATACAAAATCTCTACAATGTGGCCAAATTTTGCCGTTCCGCATGCAATAGGTCTTTCTATGCGAAAGGCCAGGAAACAAAGCTAAGTCCTCTATATGGCAAGTGTGAAAAGGAGAGAGAGAAAGATGATTAGCGATAGGGAGGGTCTGTCAAAGGGAGCATCTTGCTTCAGCAGTAGAGCACATGTATTTTACTGTGTAGCTTTGGATAAGTACGTATACATTGGTTGCTTCCCTCAGCACCTTTGGGTTGATATTTCCGACATAGAGGTTAGTAGTAAGAGGGTCTCCAGTGTCAAATGACCCTTTCTGTAGTTCCCTGTACTCATCGACTTTGAATGGGTCTGTGTCTTGTGGCTCGAGATCTGGAGGAGCCTCTGGTGTCTCCAGTGGCAGGTCTGCTTTGGTGGCCGCTGCCCTCTGCTCGTGGCGTTCCTTTCTGATCTCCTGACTCCTGAAATGGAGGAGGGAGGGAGAGAGAGGAGGGAGAGGGAGGAGGAGAGGGAAGTCACCTAAATCAATACAAGTACAAGTTCATGTACAGTCGTTACCTTTTTAGCTCTTCCCTAAAGAGTTCAAGAATACTTTTCTTCTTTTCAGTTCCTTTCTTCTTCTGATAGGGAAGGAGAGAGATGGAGAGAAATAGAGGAAGGGAAGGAGGGATGGAGGGAAGGAGGGATGGAGGGAGGGAGAGAGGGGAGGAAAGGAAGTAAGAAACACAAATAGATAGCAACCCAACTGATATCACTGATTACGTCCACTCACAGGAGGCTTCTTGGTGAGAGAAGGCACAGGAGGTGATAAGGAGGAGGTCTCCTCTTTCTTCTCTTCCTTGAGGAACTTGCTAGTAGGTTTGTAGAGAGTGCCACTCGGTTTGGTAGAGGCTGATTTGGAAGCTGATGGATCAACTGGAGAGAGGGAAGGGAGAGGTCTTTCTAGAGAGCTGCATCTCAGAGTCAGTGTGCTTGGTTACTTCTATACACCCGACCCTCCCTCTCTCCCCCTCCCTCCCTTCCTCCCTCCCTCCCTTCCTCCTCTCCCCCAGCTCATCTCATAGTAAGACTGGTGGCTACTGGTGCACTCAGTTACTTCAGTGTAGTCACTTCACAGCCTGCCCCTCCCTCCACAGCAGCCAGTGGATGCCAGGTACCAGGAGGGGCAGGTGTGATGCTTAGCCGAGAGAAGTATTGTCATCACTGGCACCTCCACACACTCCATGTCCCCTTCAGTCCCACCTCCCTCCCTTCCCATCCCCTCCCTCCCTCCCTCCCTCCCCCCTCCCTTTCTCTTCACAACATCTCACCACTGGCATTAGGGTTGATGGTATTTCCTCTGACAAATGCCTTTGCAGATTTCGATGATTGTCTAAAGAACTCGTCAAACTCCTCAAAAGCTTTGGCCACTTCTTTTGACTCCTCCTACCATCAGATATACAAGGAACATGTTACCAACAATCCGACTGACATGTGCCATATGCGTCTGCTGTAAGTATACCTGTTTCTTTTCTTCAATCTCTTTCTTCTTGGAGAGAGGGTTAGCCTTCTTGACAGGGTTAGTTCTACCGAGAGAGAATGCCTTTAGCTTGCTCTGTGTAATAGCCTGCACAATGGAGTAGTTCATGTATTATGTGTATGTACAATGTAGTCTATGTGTGGTTCCTACCTGCACAGAGTTTGGCTTGAGAGCATCAGTTGTCATTCCCCATGGAAGAACAGTACGCTTCCCCCCGCCACCACCAGTTCCAGAACCGTCAGCCATGCTGCAAACGAAGGCACGAGACAAGCACGGCCACAGTGCGCGATAAAAAGAATCCAAGGTGTGCGTCAATTAAGGAAACGTCACGATTGTGCCTTCACCTTCTTGATAGAGAAAGACCTGGCCTTTCGGCTAATACAAAGAACTTTAACGAAGTAAAGAGAAATAGGAGATTGATATAAAGTTCTTGAGAGAGATGGATGACGGTGCACCCCCTGCTAAGAAGCCCCGAGTCCCTAAAGTGGCCAAAGTGAAGAACAAGATGCCAGCCGAGGTCCAGATTACGGCCGAGCAGCTGCTGCAAGAAGCAGCTTCAACCAAAGTCAGTGAATGGATGGTGCAAGTTCTAAAATAAGTCACCTCTTACTGACACAAGTTAAAGATTTGTAGGGAGGGGGGGCTAGTCCGAGTTCTCCCCTCAGGTTTTGTATGAGGGGAGGGAGAAGAAGGGGAGAATATCCCCCTAGCTTGAATGCCCCCCCCCCCCCCCCTACATTTTTGGACCCCCCACCCACATTTTGAATTCTTGTATGAACCCTAATATATTTGCTAACCCCTGAAATAAAACACCTCACTGATCAGCTGTTTTTCTAATTTCCCCAGGTGGAGCGTGTGGCCCCATCCCCCCGTGTAAAAATCACAGACCCTGCTGAACTGGCCGACTTGCAGAGAAAGAAGAGAAAAGAGTTTGAAGACAACATTCGTAAGAATCGGTCAAAGATGACCAACTGGACAAAATATGCTGCCTGGGAAGAGACTCAGAAGGAATATGATAGAGCCAGGTATGGAGACATTGTCTTGTTACCCTCGGCACGCATGCACAGCGAGGGTATAGTAGTCGTTTTGTCTGTTTGTCTGGCCTGAAACTTGCTTGCATTAAATTCTGATGTTTTCTTAAGGGGTGTGGGGTCAGTATGTGTGATTGTGTGGATATACTAGTCCATGCAATTATATCTTAATCAGCTGTGGGCAAGGTAGCAGCAGTCCTCAGGTCCTCCTGGTTCCTATACTACTCAATATTTATGAGTGATTTGCAGACACTTTGTAGACAAGTTACAGAATTAAGTCTTAGTATATACAGCTGGGTCGACCGTTTATCTCTTGTCATATAACACTAATGTGATTGCAGGTCTGTGTATGAGCGTGCGATAGATGTCGACCATCGCAATATTACTGTCTGGCTCAAGTATGCCGAGATGGAGATGAGACACAAGCAGATCAATCACGCACGTAACATCTGGGATAGGGCAGTGACCATCCTACCTCGTGCCAACCAGTTCTGGTACAAATATTCTTACATGGAGGAGATGTTGGGGAATGTTGCTGGAGCAAGACAGGTGAGGAAGGGAAGGATGGGTGTATTGTTATGGGTGATTTGACTGGTAGGGAGGGCAGAGGGAAAGAGGGGAGTGAGGGGTGTAGGGGAGAGGTTTATGAATGGCTCAAGAATGAAATTGTGGGAGAGAGGATTAAGGGTCATGTGCAGTACATGTAACCATACCTCGCTAAGTTAGAATTACAGGTTTACAGGTCTCTTTCAACTATGTATATTCTCCTGCTGCCTGCTGCAGGTGTTTGAGCGATGGATGGAATGGGAGCCAGAGGAGCAGGCGTGGCACTCTTTCGTCAAAATGGAACTGCGCTACAAAGAGTTGGATCGTGCCAGGCACATCTACGAGAGATTTGTGCAGGTATGCAAGCACATCTAAAGTCAGGATACCTGAAATAAGAACAATGTTTGTGTGCTTTACAACTGCTGAAATCAGGGCACCACACTAATCAGGACACCTCAATAATCAGTACTCTGTCTGAGTTAACTACATTTATGAATGAAATATGACAGAACTCACTAGACAGGTGGCACATTTTATTGGTAGCCTATTCTCACATAATGGAATGTATACTGCTTATGGAATCACGCCCCTCCTCTTTCAGGTCCATCCGGATGTGAAAAATTGGATCCGCTACGCACGTTTTGAGGAGCAAAATGGCTACATTGCAAACGCCAGAAATATCTTCGAGCGTGCAGTGGAATATTTCGGTGAAGACCACATGGAGGAGAGATTGTTCGTCGCATTTGCCAAGTTCGAAGAAGGTTGCCGGGAGTATGAGAGAGCCAGAACCATCTACAAATATGCTCTTAACCTCATCCCCAAAAAGGAAGCAGAAGATCTTTTCAAGGCTTACACGCACTTTGAAAAGCGTTTCGGTGACCGGGCGGGAATCGAAGATGTGATCATCAGCAAACGTAAATTTCAATATGAGGAAGAAGTCAAAGCAAATCCCATGAACTACGATGCGTGGTTCGACTACATTCGACTCGTGGAGGCCGAGAGCATGCAGGAAGATGTGAGGGAAGTTTACGAGAGAGCGATTGCCAACATCCCTCCCTCGCAGGAGAAGCGGTTCTGGCGTCGCTACATCTACCTGTGGATCTACTATGCTCTTTACGAGGAGCTGGTGGCGAAGGATATGGATCGAACAAGGCAGGTGTATCGTGCCTGTCTCGACATCATCCCGCATCAAAATTTCACTTTTGCCAAAGTTTGGGTCATGTACGCTCACTTTGAGGTACGACAGAAAGACATCACGGCCGCTCGCAAGGCACTCGGTACGGCAATTGGCAAGTGTCCGAAACCCAAGCTCTTCAAGTCTTACATTGAGCTTGAGTTACAACTGCGTGAGTTTGATCGCTGTCGAAAACTCTACGAGAAGTTCCTGGAGTTTAATGTCGCCAACAGCAGTGCCTGGATAAAGTATACCGAGCTGGAGACAATATTGGGGGATGTAGATCGGGCACGAGGGATCTTTGAACTGGCCATCAATCAGCCGCTGATGGACATGCCTGAACTACTGTGGAAGGCATACATTGATTTTGAAACCGAGCAAGAGGAGTATGACAACTGTCGACAGCTTTTCGAGCGACTTCTGGAGCGTACACAGCACGTGAAAGTCTGGCTCAGCTATGGAAAGTTTGAAGTGTCTACTGGAACTGAGGAAGGTGTAAAGAATGCCAGGGAAGTTTTCAGGAAAGCAAACAAAGCCTTGAAAGATGGAAACCACACGGAGGAGCGTGCAATGGTCATGGAGGCGTGGAGAGATTTCGAGCAAGAGCGAGGAGACGTAGAAACCATTGCTGAAGTTCAGAAAATTATGCCGAAGAGGGTCAAGAAACGACGCAAGGTTTACCAGGAAGACGGCTCAGATGCTGGCTGGGAGGAATATTGGGATTATGTGTTTCCAGATGACGTTTCAGCAGCTCCACATCTCAAACTCTTGCAGATGGCACGCATGTGGAAGCAGAAGAAAGAGATGGGAATGAGCGATGAGTCAGACAGCGGAAGTGAGGAGGAGGAGGAGGAAGAGGAGGAGGAGGAGGGAGAAGAAGGAGAGGGAGGAAGGGAGGAAGATGAGAATGAGAAAGAAAAATTTGATGACCGAGATACAGACTATTCTAGTGATTCATCCAAACATGATTAAACTCACCACTCCATTTAACTCAACACAATCTCACCCCTACACTCTATAATCCATGATGTATGCATCCTCATGCCAAGTTTTGTACCACGTCCCAATGGCAGCCTAATGAAAGCTGAGCCAAATCTCACTCTAACGCCAAATGTTCCATTATGTACATGCCTATAATTGGCCTTGCTGTTCTTTTCATACCCTGTCCCTTGGCAAAAAATTAAGTTTTTAACAATCTAGACCATTAGCATTGGGAGAGGTGTTCTGTGTACCTGCTTGTTCTGTGGTGTTGCCTTACCCCTTGTATGGCTGTCTCAGTGCCCGGTACATTATATATAGTGATAATTACTTTAGCCCTGGTATGGTTGTTTCAGTGCCTACTGCAGCTTGTGGACGCAACTAGGTTGACCATATAAGGAAATAACTGTCGACCAGTGTAGTACACTGAAACATCTCTAATCTGGAGATAAGAATGTTTCCCAATAGGAGTGTTTGTGGTTGAAAAGTTAACAAACAATATGATACACAAGTTAAAACATGTTCTGTAAAAGGTGTTTACTCGATGCTCTGACCAACACATCTGCAGTGCATGTTTACATGTATGTATATACCTCTCATACATACAGAGTAAACACAGCTTTCAGTGTAGTTGCACCGTATATATATACTGCACAATTTTGTCTACACATCCTTTAAGATAGGCTATAGTCATGCATTTAGAAGAATATTTGCAACTGAGGTAATTTGCTGGTCAAAACAACATGTGGGGGCACTCAATATCGTTGTTAATTGCAAATAAAGGAGAACACTGTTTACATTTATGCATACAGAGGAGGATGCAGTTTCAATATACATATCCTATGTAGTCTATACAAGAGTCTTACTAACGAACTACGGCTATGATAAGACAAAAATCATTGCATCTCTTTCAAAATATTATAGTTCCCAAAAGTAGAGTAAACACCACAGTCACTGAAGCCTTGAAGGCACTTGCATTACCAGTGTCATCATTACCTCCAGTGTCATCACCTCCTGGAGCATCAATGACGTTGCCACTGATGCCTCCCTTCTTACACAGACCTGGAGTCTCCACACTGCACTTGTCATGAAGTATGTCATCTACATCTACATTTCCAACAAGAGCAGCTTGGGTGTAGAAACAACAGCCATAATCATTGCTGATGGTTTGTAATGCTGCACTGCAGCCTGTGGGACACTCATCACTTGTTTCAATGCCTTTACAAACACCATCAAAGGTCTGCTGTAGAGATGGATCAGATATGAATTGTACACACTCTTTGCCCTTAGGATTTGAGGTACACATAAAATCAAGAGTGGGAGCTGTTGAATTCCTTGACACCTTATCACAGTCTTTGAAATAGTCATACAATGGTTTTGCACATTGTCCTTCGCAGAATGATGACACAAACCGATCAGGGTCAGTGGAGGCAAACTGTAGTATGTTATCAAACTGAATGAAGTTACGACATGAGTTGGGTATTCCATTGATGCTAACTTCAGGGCAATAGTTCTCATAAGAGTCAGGTAGAGGGATAGTTTGATTTGAAAATCCACCATCACAAGCTGTAATATCGGCACCACAGGAGCTAAACAAATAGTTAACGTAGTTAGTGCCCAATGACAGACCGTAATACGTGTAGAAACAGCATCCCATGGCGTTGATTTGCGCAGCAATAGTCGAGTTGCATGTAGCATCACATTCCTTGTCTGGAGCAGCTAGAAAAGTGCACTCGCTGGATAGTCTCGTTAGGGTATCGTAGAACGACGAAGAAACTGCGATGCATCGTGTATCACTGACACCATTAATGGCTGGAGTGGCACAGACGAGATCGAGCAAAGCTGCACTGCTCACTCCACTGAGGACAACATTGCATTTGACCAAGTAATCGTAAATCTCGCGGCCACATTCTCCTTCGCAGACGTTGGATATGAATGTTTGGGTATCATTTGAATCCACTGTAGAGTTATCTGGTGAGATGAGCGAGTAGTTTCGGAGGCATTCTTGGGATGTGCTGTTAGCTAAACCACCGCACTCCTCTTCTCTCTTGGTCCTAGCAACCTCCGCCGGGAGACCGCTTTCAACCAGGATTGTGCTCACGGAAGCAAAAATGAGGACAGTCAGTGCCCAGCCTACCGCCATTGCAGACTGCATGTAAATATAGTGCTGCAGAGCCTTTTGAGTGCAGATGTTGCTCATGCGCAGTGTTTCAGATGTTGCGCATGCGTAGATAGCCCGAAATGTATACTTCCAAGTGAATTTAGTCATGCTAAAAATGAGGGTTGGGGGGCTCCAGGAAGTTAGGAACTCGAGAGACCATAACCTCACAAGCTCACCTTGGTTAAAAACATATGTAAGCTTACTTGAATGTAAGTTGTCAAGAGCATTCTTACGAGAGCCATCTGATCTGTGAAATAATTTCGTCTTACAAATAAGTAGATGAGAGATATTAATTAAAGTGGATGCATTAGAATACGCATAAGGTAATAAAAGAGCAGGGGTCCCAAACAGGCATGTTTATTGTAAAAAAGAGGCTGCCAAAAGCGATTTTTGGTACAAGATGAGGATACTTTGCATGTATGTTGATACTGTTTTGTATATTCTATCACTCTTGACTTGCAATTGTCAGCTACTTTTCAGAAACCCCATCCCATCTGGAACCCCCCTTACCTTGGCTTCAATGCAAGGGAACGCCTATTTCAATACATATGGCATGGGACTTTGATTGTTTTGACTACTACATGAAGTGAATCCTGTGAGGTATAAGGAAAAGGTCATTGTATAGGCCTAAACATGCTATACACACATCAAAAGAGTAGCTAGTTATATGATGTGATATATAGCCCTACAAGAGTCACAACCTAGACCATATAGTGAACTCTACATGCAAAAAGAGGTGGTGAACAAAAGTAGAGTAGTAAAGGATGTAATGGCAGAAGCTCTGATGGCAGTGGTACTATCATTGTCATCACCATCACCATCACTATCTCCGTCACCGTCACCATCACCATCACCATCACCATCACCATTACCATCTCCACCTCCTGTGACATCAATGACATCACCACTAAGTGCCCCCATCTTACATGCACCAGCATTCTCCACACCGCACTTGTCCATAACCTCATCTACATTTGTAGCACCAAGCAAAAGAGCTAATCTTGTGTAAAAACAGCAACCAAACTTATCAGAGATTGTTTGCAATGAAGTACCGCAACCTGCAGGGCACCTATCACTCTCTGGATTGACACTACGACAGACACCATCAATTGTACTCTGTACAGATGGATCAGATAGGATGCTAGCGCAGTTGACATCTGTCCCATCAGAGTTTGAAGTGCACAGAAGATCAAGTAATTGGGCATTAGACTCCTTGGATACCTTATCACATTCTTTTAAATATTCATATAGCGGTTTGGCACACTCTCCTGTGCAGAATGCTGACACAAACTCATTTGGATTAGTGGAGGCAGACAGCAGGATTTTGTCAAACTCAAGAAAGTTACGACAAGCATCAGGTATTTCATCAATACTAACACTGGGGCACACATTTCCATCAAAACTACCATTAGTATTAATAGTGCCATTATTGACATCACCATTTCCACTGCTATAAGCAACTACGGCTGGTAGAGGAATGGTTTCATTGGAAAATCCACCATCACAGACAGTAGTATCTGCACTACAAGAGCTGAATAGCCTGTTAGCAATGTCAGTTCCCACAGTTAGGCCATAGTAGGTGTAGAAACAGCATCCATGGGCACTGATTTGAGCATTAATAGTTGAGTTGCATGTAGAACTACATCCAGTGGCACACTCATTAAATATTACCTCCTCTGTCTCGGACGCCTCATAAAGAGCTGCCTTGCACTGCGTTCCGCCATTGGCCGGAGTTGCACAAAGATAATCCAGTACAGGGACACCGCCTTGGTCACAGTCTTTGAAGTAGTCGTAAATCTCCGGGCCGCACTGTCCGTCGCAAACGTTGTCTATGAAAGTTATGTCGTCGTGGAGCAAGATGGATTGGAGATTGTTGGAATCCAGAAAAGAGAAACATTATCCTGTTATTCTGCTAGCAAAATCGCATTCTTCATTTCTCTTGGTTCTAGCAGCACTCGCTAGGAGAGTGCCTTCGACCAGGAGTGAAGCGAAAACGAGAGTAATTGCTACCGCCATCTTCAAATGCTGGACTGCTAATGAATCAGACCCTCCCTCATACTGTACTGTATGTACGCATGCGCAATAGACTGGGACTGGGAACGAGACTACATGTGCATAGCGGAATGGGGCATGTACACCGATTTAGATTTTACGAACTTTGCACAGCTTAGCTATACCTCCCTTCAAGTCCCAAGCCTGTTGTACTACATTTGTACTAAAATACGATTCTTCACATCAATATCGGTGAGTAACAGATGTACATTTACTGTAACTTTCTAGCCGAAATTGTATCACCTCGAGCCTGTGGTATGCCGCTAGTTTCGCGCGTCCAGTTGGTGCAATGCGTCTTGTAGCTCAGCTCGTTAGCATGTGTCGCTGCCTTAGGCGCCTGAATGTCTAATTGGCACAGTACAACTTAACTCGTCGTCTCTATAGAGACACTAGTTACTCAATACCGTTTGCTAAATACTCAACACCGTTTGCTGGTTTTAGGCTCTAAGTGTTTTGCCCTAGGATTGATACTGAATATCGTATTTTGTAGTACACTAAGTGTGTGTGTTGTGGGGGAGTTGTGCAGGTTGTGTGTTTCTGGAAGGGATGGCAGCTAGTAGCACAGCAGCTGCCAAGAAAGACAGGCTGTGGTAATGGCCACAGACCTGTGATATGTGGACCCCCACATAGCTAGCTGGACATGTTCACAGATGGCTGTAAACCATGGGCCACACTACATGTACATGTACAAATACACTCCCAGATATTGGAATTTGTGTGTTATCCAAATTAGCAACAATACCCCATTCTTTCTGTGCCATGAATAATCACACATGTACATCTTGTCTGCATGTACAATGTGTACATAGTGTACATTACATAGTGCCCCTATGCATATACATGCATAATGATTGTTTGTGTAGGACTGTGGGATGTGTACTGAGTATGTACATGTATTTGGTTCTTCAGCTTCAGTTGGAAAGTCAGCAAATGTGTGAGCGTGCATTTTCCCACTGCGTGCCTTGTGTGTTGAGTTTGTGCCCAGGTTAGCAGATCAAGTTGGGCCTTTGAACTTCCATCTGTATGTACACACAGTGTGTATGTACATAGGTGTGTGTGTGTGTGTGTGTGTGTGTGTGTGTGTGTGTGTGTGTGTGTGTGTGTGTGTGTGTGTGTGTGTGTGTGTGCACGCGTGCGTGTGTGTGTGTGTGTGTGCACATACATTTGAAAGCTCCTTGTTATAAATACATGCACATCTTATCCTGAAACCGAAGCAAGAAGCAGTACAAACTGTTTGTGCTCTTCTTTTTCTCTTAACAATATTTTCTAATAAGTCTGGTGTAGCTACATGTACATGTATGTCCCACTATATAGATCATGTATTAACTTTGTGATCATTTCTGTACTAACAGTTTCAAAAATGTAGTACGTACACTTTCAAAGTTATTGCTAGCTCTATGGGATGGCAAGACTAAGTGTCATTTCCTTCAGTTGACGGCTGACAACGTGAGGAAGGCTAATGACTGAAACCTCCCTTACACATGCACACACGTACATGTCCGTGCTACATATGTACAGAAGCCAAGTGCCAGGAACCTACATGTCATTTGTACATACCTGTCATTCCTACATATACATACATGTACAGTACATGGAAATACATGTACATGGTGCACTAGAAGTAGGAAGGAAAGAAGGTAACGTGTATACTCATGTATAGCTCTTTCCAGTGAAGGTCAGGAGTAAGAGGATGTGTCTCATTCTTGGTTACTGACAAGGCTCTGGTACCTGGCCTTACATGTAGTTGTACACGTACAACTGTATGATTGGGTCTGGACTGAATTTGATACAAATAAAGTGAATTCCAACCTTGTCTATATTAATTAGCCTCTTAACAAATTCATTCCAAATTCATATTTGTGTTGATGTAGTTACTCTAAATACAGCAACAACTTAAAAATTCCTGCCCTCCCATTTTCCTATTTCCTTTACATAGTGGAGTACATTGTGCATATACTCCCTTATGTAAATACCCACTCTCCTTCTCCCAAGGGATTCTAAAACTCCCTCTCTGTGTGCTGTAGTGGTTGTTACTTCATCAATAATCTGAAGGAAACCCCTTGGGACAAAGGAAGTGTCCTGATTAGTGAGGTGTCCTGATTAGTGAGGTGTCCTGATTTCAGGGCACACACATATAATGTACATGTACATTTCTATTTGAGGAGCCTCATTTGAAATTAGAGAATCTATGACAGTGAACACTGTGTGATCACATGATCTAGAGCTGATATTTAGCTGGACACAACATGTACATGTCCCTGTAGGTACATGTAAACTCGTAAATCTAGTGTGCTTGAAGATTGATATTAAAAAATTATGTATTTTATTTATTTACGTGTGTACCACTGAACAGGTGGTATTTCAAATTCTCCTTCATCTCCTATTTCTAGCTGCCTTCAAACAACTCACAACCTCTTTCTATTAAGCCGTTTCCTTCTTAGTTTTGGATATTAGGATGTGTACGTTCTGAAGGTTATGCGTACTTGGCAACAGCAGCTGGTTCTCTGTAATGCCATTACTCCTGTCAGTCTTCTCCTGACACTTGTCAGAAGTGGTCTGAAAGCATATCGCTGTCAGAACTAATTGCCTCAAGGGTTGTAGAAACAGCAACTCCTCGTGACATGCATACCTTACGTACATACACACACTGTGGAATGTATACATGTAGTGTGAAGATTACATTTTACACAATTTTCTGTTTCCTGCCTTTCATTCCTCGGGAGTAACTGACCTTTCTACCTGCATTGTGTATAATGTATGTCACATCATTAATGTCCCATTTGCTCCAATCACATGTTGCGTGTCCACGTAATGTGTTTATGTGTAATGAATGTGTAAGACGGTTAGTTGTCATTGGAAGTGCAGTGAAGTGTGACTGGCTCCCAATGGCTGTGTGTATTGAGGGATGTATTTCCTGTGCCCTGTGGCTAGCACTATTTTGAGAAGTTAATGGCCGTACAATGTACATGTATGTCTACACAGGGGAACCCCTCTAATCAGGACCCTGAAATGAGGAGGATAATCAGGGCACCTTTCAACCACCCCCCTTTATGTACACTGGATGTGTTCATGTGTGTGTGGGGGAGAGGGGAAGCAGGGTTTCATTTCTTAAACCCATTTTGCCCCCTCTCTTGAAAATCTTAGAACCCTAGACATGTGCTTCTTCAAATCCATTATCCAAGCAATCCACTGTGTCTTCCACTTATCACATGGGAGAGAGAGAAGGGGAGAGACAGAGAGAATACAGCACACACAGTACATGTACATATGCATGTGTAATATTCGTGTACTCACAGAGGAAGTGAGTGTGTATATTGGTGTTCTCTGTGTGTAAACAGGCCTGGTGATAGTGTGCCCACCACCAGTCATGTGTTTGCATACCCTTTTCACCACACATGCACACACAGTAGACATGTGGGTGTGTCCTTGTTTCTCCTAACAGGAAAAGTAATGTTAGGTGGACATCACTTAAGTATGAATATCACATAGTACGGTAGTACTAGTGATTGTACATGTAGAAAGTATTTTATTGGCATACCCTCAATACAACACTGAGCCAAAATCTTAGTATATGTAACTGCTAAGCCAAATGCCCAATAACACAGCACCACCAAAGTTAGATGCCACAATTTAGGCTGCTTTTTCTCTCTTGGCAAAATGAAGTGGTATCGAGTTAGTTTGGTCTTGGGAGTATCCTTATCTGTGAGGCGTCATCACAGAGATGGTACATGATATATTCGTGTGTGGTGTCCCAATGGGGAGAGATTTGAATACATTGAAGGGAGTTTATCAATGTTCAGTGTCGACCTAATGTGTAGTTGTCTCTAATGGGCCTAGTGTTGTTATATACACTAATGTACTCTCAGTTTAGATGTAGAGATGTTGGAGGGGGGAGGGGGAGAGGGAGGTAGAAAGAGGAAGGGGAGAAAGAGATGAAGAGTGGGAAGGGAGAGGGGAGAGAGGAAGGAGAGAAAGAGATAAAGAGTGGAAGGGAGAGGGGAGAGAGGAAGGAGAGAAAGAGATGAAGAGTGGGAAGGGAGAGGGGAGAGAGAGAGAGAAGGAGAGAAAGAGATGAAGAGTGGGGGAGATGGAGGGGAGAAAGGGAGGGTGAGGGGGGGGGGAGAGACCTGCTATACTTGTACACTTTTTCCATATACAATGTGTGTATATCTCAGTTCTTGCCTCTGTACATCCTCACTAGGTATTACGTAAGTGGTGTTGGGTGAGGGTAGTATTGACTGACCTGACACATTGTAAGTCATCATCACTGTCCACAGAAACCTACATATACTGCATAGCAGCACACTCTGTCTAATAGTACATGTACAGTATCATGTTATCTAATATGGCTGTGAAGCTCTCCAGTCATTAGTTACCCAAACTGGATATGATTTATTTAAACAAGATGCCCTTCAGCTCTTGTGTGTGTGTGTGTATTCTTTGGCTCCAATGAATCACTAACCATTTCTTCTCTGTAGAGTGTTGAGACTTACATATACAATGTACTGTTCCTATGTAGTGCACATGCCTCGTGCAATTCATTATTGCATAGTACAGTGTATGTATATGTTACATGTGATACTCCTGTGGTTAGAGCCTCTCATTCTTGGGAAAGAGGAAGAATGTTTTTTGATTAGTGAGGTATGCTGATTTCAGGTACACAAACATAGTATTTGGGACAGCAAAATTGTACCTTATCAAGACGTCCCTCTATTTCCACTGTTTACACTATTACATGTACACATGTACATTGTCTGTATACAACTCTGTACAAGCAGTAATGACTGTAAACCCATAGAGTGATGTAAACAGAATTCCTCCAATTGATTCTGTTGCTACTGTCCATATACAGAGCCCAATGTAAACCTCTAGTTCATGATTCTTACAGAGATGCAGTGTGTGTGTCTATGAACGTGCTGTGGGAGGCTAATGAGATTGGAGTTGCTCCAAGAGCTTGTTTATATGCATTCATGTACATGTATTTCTACGTGTGTGTGTGTGTGTGTGTGTGTGTGTGTGTGTATGTGTGTGTGTGTGTGTGTGTGTGTGTGTGTGTGTGTGTGTGTGTGTGTGTGTGTATGTGTACATGTAGTAGTATACATGTACAGTACGTTCTGAATTGGGAACAAGCGATATTCCACTTCACATGAGTATCTCTACTAAGTATGTATTGTACCACTGAATATGACATAATCTACTGTTTGCACTCATACATTATGTACCTGTGGCATGATATAAACACTCACATGCTTTTACGATGAACTTTTCTTTGTCTGTAGGTGAGATGTGCCTGTACATCTCATTCATGCATATAGACGGTGATTCTTTCAGAGTTTAAACAGTCAAGTGCTTGCTCTACGTTGCATAATGTCAAGTAAGTCTGAGACACAGGCTCGTGGAACCACGTCAAGTCAAGCATGTCCCGGTTCCAGATCAGGACGGTCCACCCCCAGTTCCAAACCGGAATTGCTGCCACGTCCAAAGTCCACGTCACCCCGGATCCAAAAGAAAGCAATGAAAAGTGGCGACCCACAGACTAAAAATACTCCTAATAGAACTGCCATTGGTGCAAGAGAGAAAAAAACCATCCCGAGGAGTTCTTCAAGTTCTGGTATCTTAGAAAGTACGAAGAAACCAGCTAGTCCTGGCTCCACACGAAAGAATTCTATTCCTTCTGGTGTGAGGCCGAGCTCAAGAGGAGGTAGTACAAAGAGTGTTGATTCTGTCGGCAGTGCTACAACTGAGAAGTCATCTCTGAAATCGTCAGACTCTTTGAGGAAGAAGAATCGTAGCCCTACTGGTGAAGAAGCAAAGAAAAAGCCGAAATCAGTCGTTGACAGAAAGTTGAGTCCACTCTCTCAGCGAAGGGCTACTGCTGGGCAGAGTAAGAGTATGGAGGAGAGCAAGCTTAAGAAACCAGGTCAGAGTTCAAGTCCAAGTACAGTTCGTAAGTCAACTGGAGGCGGGGCAGGTGCAAGACCTGCAAGAAGCGGTATTGCAGAGGGATCGGCCTCAAAAGCAAGAGAAGAAACAAGACAGAAGAAGTCTAATCCAAGTATAGCACACAAGAAAGTAAGCACTGGCAAGCCACCCAGTGGTGCTGGTGCTGCTTCTGCTGCTAAATCGAAACAGTCCAAGTCTGTCGCTGGTGGAAATGTCGGTGAGGGTACTGGAGCCAGCGACCCAACTTCAAGTGGGAGAAGTAAGTCAGAGAGCCCAAAGAAGACTTTAAGTAGAGGTAGTAGTCCGATAGAGAAAGAGGAGAAGGATCAGAATGCAGCAGAAGGTACAAATGAAGACCTCAGCAGTGAGAAGAAACCTCCCGTGAAGAAGTCAACTGGGGTTGGAGGAACAGAGAGTCATAGAAAGTCCAGTCTCGAGAAGAGACCTGGTAGTGCAGGTAGTAGCCCTTCCTCAGAGAGAAAAACAAGCACCTCAAAGAGACCTGGAGGGGCAAGCCCAGGGAACGTCAGAAGATCGGCCTCTTTCAGGAGAGTCGGGAGTAGTGGCAGTATCCCAGTCCAGAAGATAAGTGCCGAGAATAAAGTTAGTCCTGGGACAGGGAGAAGAGCCAGCGGAGAGAGGAAAATGAGTAGTGAGAGTTTGTTGAAAGCACCCGAGAAAGAAGGGTTGAATGCCACTGGTAGACGTTCTCTGCGCTCACGTTCTGATATAAACGTGGGCTCATCTGCTCCGAAAAAAAGCGAGACTCGTAGTACAGGACGGAAATTGTCCGCTCCATCTTCAGCGCAGGGCTCTCCCTCTCCAAATGCCCTCCAAGGCAAAGTCATCACTTTAGATCATAAGGATCTTCAAAACGAAGACCGAATTCAAACCACGTTAAAACACTTCATTGGTAAAGGCAGTGCAAGTGGTGGTGCCAAAAAGGCCAGTAAAGGTCCCGTCGTGAAGACAATGGGTGTAACAGGAGGGACTTCAACTAGTGCTAGAAGTACACCTGTTACTAGTGGTAGAAGCACACCAGTTAAGAGAGTGAGTAGCCCTGCAAAATCTCCAGTATTTAGAACAGGGTCTGGATCTGTGGTCAAGAAACCCAACACTAAAAGTAATGTCGGGTCCAGAGACAGGCTTCATTCCTCTGATGATGTACTTAAGATCTCACCATCAGATGCTGCTCCGAGTTTGAGAGCTACAAGTCCCCTCACTGTCTCTGCAAAGTCTGATATGGCCAAGACAAGAGGGAGTGGAGCAGTTTCACCAGTGAAGAAAGAAATTGCTCTCATGGACAAAACTGGAGAGAAAGCTAAGAACCCAGCAAAGGCAAGAGGGAGTGGAGCAGTTTCACCAGTGAAGAAGAATGAGAAAGAAATAGCTCTCATGGACAAAACTGGAGAGAAAGTTAAGAACCCAGCAAAGGCAAGACTTGGCATAGTCTCCAGACCTTCCTGTAGAAACACTGAAGTGAAGACACGAATTAAACATTGGGAAAAAGAGAGCGTATCAGGGGAGAAAGGAAGCATATCTCCAATTCCATCTTCTCCAAAGACTCCCGATACTCCATCATCTCATCTTTCATCGTCTGGCAAGTTCTCTTTGTCTGCCCACACATCCCCTCACGCATCTCCCGTTCCCTCCCCCATTAAGACCACACCCCCACCTTCGTCACCACATGCATTAGCTGATCATTCGCCTCATACCACTCCAGTTACCAGTCCTCCACCACAAAAGCAGCATTCTAGTTCCCCATCTCGTACCTCCTATTCCCCTTCTCCTGTTAGGTCCCCCGTCAATTCGTCCCCTCGACATGCAAGGAGCCGAAGTCCAGTTGTTATTTCGAGCAGCGGTGCTCCTGTGAAGTCCAGAATTGCTATGTGGGCTGAAAAAGAGAAAGAAGCCCGTGAGGCCCGTGAAGCCCAGAAGTCTCTTTCCCCTCAACACTCTCCGCAGCACTCGTCAGTTTCCTCACCCAAGGGTCCGCGATCACCTCACTCATCACCCAGGGTCTCCCCTAATTCCTCACCAAGTGCTCTGCGGAAGCAGAGTCCAGCTCATCCTGTGAGTCCTGCTCGCAGTACAGAAAGCAGTGGGGCTGGGAGTGTAGTCAGCACCAAGGCTAGTAGTGCTAGTCCTCCACGACAAGTCCCATCAATCAAAGTGGAAGAGAAGGAGGGTAGAGAGATCCCCAAGAAGGCAACAAGTGCCCCAGCTGGAAAAGTGGATGATGATGACATGTACGAAGATGTCGTTTCTTCTCCCAGGAAATCGGTAACCGTTCCTGCTACAGGAACAGATGAGGTTTATGAAATCGTGGAGGCAGCTGAACAGCAGCAGGAGTTCTCCATTCCAAACGATATCTACTCCACTATTCCTGAGATGTACGGGAATTTCCCCAAAGGTAACCACCTCCATGAAGTACATGTAGTCAATGAAGAGCCGCCCAAACTTCCCCCACGACCAGATTTCATCATGCAAGAGGGTGATATGCATGTACAAGACATTGAAGATGACACAACTCTGTTTGACGACAAGAAAGGTTCGTCTGAAATGAAACCAGGACATACTGAAACTCCCATTCTCGATGGTCAACCAGCATCAGATGTGAAGGACACAGAGTATAACAGACAACCACCTGCTTATGTTGAGATCCCCATTCTCGATGGTCCATCATCATCGTCAGGGCTGCCTGCTACCAGCGGGAGTCCTCTCCACAAATCTGTGTCCAATTTAACCCCAAAGACTAAACGTAGGTGGCTTCGTTCGCCGTTTGGTCGTCGGAAGGGTAGTGCAGGGGATGTGGAAGACACTAGTAGCGACAGGGAGAGAGATGAAGACAAGAAGAAGAAAAAGTTTAAGATTGGCACTCGAAAGGACAACAAGGCCACGAAGCAAAAGCCTAAGACTGATGATCGATTTTCTCCTCCTGCAGCTGCTGGTAAAACCTCCTTTGACAGTGACAGTGATGCCAGCAGTAACTCACAGGAAGCCCCCCAGAATACTCTAACAGTCCCCAACGCTGAAGAGTCACGGACAAGATCCTCTACAGAGATTAAACCCGAAGAAGACCTTCGACCGGAAGTCATTCCAAGGGCCAGTTCTTATTCCCCTGCAGGAACTCCTAATGCATTGACAACACACAAGAAGTTGGATCCATTGACCCAGAGGGTCGTGTCATCTGATCCGTCACTCTCTGAGAATTCACCAGAGGCTAATGAAGAACTACCTGCAGAACACATGGTCACAACCCACAGGAAATTTGACCCCACCACACAGCGGGTTGGATCCGATCCTTCGTTAGCACAAAACCAGAGCAGTGGAACACCTCATGTCAAAAGCTCCTCCTCAAATCGCAATAGCGATATTTCCAACGATATTCGCAGCATCATTGACAATATGGGAGGAGACTCTGAGTTTTGTGAGATGTACACTAGAAAGCTGTCCTCCCTCCCCGGTCGTGCAGAGCCTAAGAGTGGTGGAAGCTCACCTGGTGGGATCCGCTTGCCAGTCCCGTTCCAACTAAAGTCAGGGTCCAGTCATCCCAACCTCGTGAGGGTGGGGTTTGATCTCCCACCGGACTCCGAAACCAAATCGTCGTTCCTGTCCAATGGAGTGAGAGGCAGGGGAGACGAAGGGTCCGAGAGCAGTACCGGAAGTGAGGTGGAGGAACACGGCTCATCAGGGATGGAGGAGGAAGAGGAGGAGGAGGACAGACTGGCCTCCATTGAAACCAGCTTGGACAGAGGCAATGTATCCAGGTCAGTTGAATGCTTCATGTAAATAGTTGGTATCAGTCTTGCAATGTAAGTGTTTAGTTACTGTAATGTGATTCTAATTCCTTATTACGTGGACATAGACTGCCTATCAATACTTGCAATACAGGATTCTTTCTGTGGGTAGGAAATCTTATCTGGTCTGTGTTGAATTGGTGACTTTTGTGTAGTGTGGTTACATGAAATGGGGGTCCCAGTGTGCCCCTCGCAGTATTAAACACTGGGGGGTCCCAGTGTGCCCCCTCGCAGTATTAAACACCGAGGGGTCCCAGTGTGCCCCCTCACAGTATTAAACACTGGGGAGTCCCAGTGTACCCCCTCACGGTGTGCCCCCTCACAGTATAAAAAACTGGAGGGGGGGGGGGGCAGTGTGCATTCCCTTTGTATGAAACATATGCATACATACTGTCGGTTGCATTTGCACTATATACATGTATTACTTGCAGGAATGATATCAAGAGAAAGCTGAGTGAGAGTTCGGACAAAGGACTCCGCCTCTCTCCCAAGAAGCTCCCCAATGGTGACAACCAGGTAATTACACAACACACTACACTGTAATGTGCCCTTGTGACTAGCAGTCATCAGTCAGACAGTGCCCTTGCTAAATTTAGTGGAACACAGATACGCATGTATGTACAAGGGAAAACATGTACACAGCACACTAGGAAGAGAGAAAGGAATCCCACCTCACCAACCCATACAAGACATACCATGTACACACAAGAGCAGAACACTGGATACCCATCCTTGAGAACTGGAGGCCCCGTGGGTGTATAAAGCTGCAAGTGTCTTCCATCAACACATTGATGGTCCTCCTCAGCCAGGTTATCATCACCCTGGTCAGCAGCTCCTAGACAGCTAATGAAGTGTGTAAACATGGGTGGCTACCATCCAGCCTCTCAAATGCAGTTTGTCACCATACACACACTCAGTTTACTAATACCCACCCTCTTACAGTGGGCACTGTGCCTGCCTCCTTGTGTATATATATAGAAAAAGACAGCATAAGGCTGTATATACATATAGCTAAAGTCCTGTTCTTTCCATGTGTACATGTTCGATGCTTTGATACTTAAATATGTATGTGTACGTGCAATCAACACATTGCAGGTATGTATATATATATATATACATTCACATTCAACTTATTGCTACGTACTTTAACCGACTTGCATATGCGATGGTTCAAGTACATAAACATCCTCTCTGAAAGACCCCTAGAGGATGGACCCCTGTTTCCTACACTAGGTGTGTAGGTTGGACTGCAATACTGCAATACAGACGTACGCTATGCATCCTAATTGTGTTATCTCTTCACAATTGCTTTCCCTCTTACGCACACACTACCATCCGTAACTGGAGCCCTGGACATTCTTAAAATAACATCTATACTCAGCCCATACCATTCTGTAGAGTGTCTGTATAATGAGATCTGTTATGCTTTCGAGTTTATACTGCAGTACTTTTCTGTGGTTCAACTTTGTAGGGCTGCAGGCATCCATGTGTAGCCATAAAAGATGGCCTATACTGACTATTGACTATTTAGGCTGTTAGAGAGGCTTAGTAGCTAGTGTGTGTAGAGCTGTCAGAGACCTAACTTCCCTGGCTGACTTAGGGAGCAGTGTTCCTTCTGAACTGTTTGTTAGTGGGAGTGTTCTGTGAGGAAGTTTGCAATACTCTCAGCTTCTCCAAGACTGTATTGGCAGCTACAATAGCTATATTTCTATTCCCCAACTGTGTGTGTGGATATGAGACTTCATGGCTCAGTACTACAATGCCTCTGACAGTGACAGTGATAGTTTCGATGAAGTAGATTATGATGAAGAGTACTCCTCCATTGACTATGGCGTCCACTCTGTGGTGTCCTTTGGGCCCACCTCAGTGTATGGGACAGGGAGGAGACGGGTAGTGGAGGAGGCCCTGTATGAACTGGTAGAGGCCTCTGATGGTGATAACTTCTATAGCAAGGTACAGGTAGTCTACAAGGAGCCTTTCAAGCACATAAACTGCTCACTGGTAACACTTGGAAGTAGTGAAGTAAAAATACTTGCAGTAGTATTGTATGTGACTGTAAGTAGAGTGCTACCCTCAGGAATCTAGCCTCAGGACTCTGATATAGGAGCCGTAGGAGTCTGATGTTATTCCCTCTACACATACTATTGCATGCAACATTGAAAATGTTTTGACAAGAGATATCTAATGGACTCCTATGTGGTGTAGCAGTTTGTTGATATTTCTGCCAAATGCAAGGGAGATATTTCCAAAACACGTTCATTTTTCTAAAGGTCTTGTTTTGTAAAGAGATTCTCTTACAATAACGCTAAATGAATATTTGAGAGATTACTGGCTCTCTTGTTTAGCAGTCAGATTGTCAGCCAAAGTGTTATTCCACGGGTTCAATTTTTGTGGCGGTTGTTTTTACTTGTGTGAAGATATTTTGCTTCAGTTATGCCTGCTTGATTGGGTCTCACTGCTCTTGGAGTGCTTCCAAACCAGCTGGTACTCAATTCTCCTTGATCTGCTCGCCATAACAAACTGTCGCTTGGCATTCGGTGTTTCCTACGCGCATGCGCAAATATATTTTGCACCGCGCGGCGGCAGTTGCAATTTGCAAGGAAAGGGAGATCTGTAGAGCACGACTTGGTCTTTGCTTCGTATTTGGTGAGTCACACAACGCTAAATTTATAACGTAGCCAATGGTAGTTCGTTACAATCATGTCGTTGTACTGGCTACGTTATGACGAATGTAACGGGCCTGGTAGTGCGTGTGTTTGTGCCATAGCGGTTATTGCTGCGTACGTGTATGCTTTCCACTGGATATACCTTTAGCAGTATCAGTAGCCCTGGAGTTCTGGTACATTTCTATAGCCAGACTCGTAGTCCATTTGTCGCAGGCATCACAGAACTTTACTAATTGAAAATATATGCTACAAGTGATGAGGTAGTACATGTGACATTTGAGAGCTCTAAGTAGATCTAAGTGACACTCAACCAGTCACAGGATGCTGTCTGTTCAGCTAAAGAAAAAAAATCACTGCTTTGTTTTTCTGTGCTGCTTCCCCATACATGGCCTCTCCACGAATGTTATCCAGTTCAGAGGGTACTTATGTGGTTACTACCTTGACGTCTGAGCCTCTTGTGCGTGGAGTTTTAGTATACAAAAAATTGTATTTAGGCCTGTGAAAAAAATTATGTTGGACCCTCATATACGTTGTATGTGGAGATCGTAGTGAAATATTTTTTTTATTTGGGCTAGTAAAAAGTGTTTGGTGGTTTACGATGTGTTTTCCTTCAGTGATGTGTTCTCCTTCGGGCTGTGATTAGGGAATATTGTCGTGTTGACTGTTCCTGTAGCCCATTTCTCACAGTAGACACGATACACCTGTCTCGTGTGTGCAGTAATCACAGTGGGAGTAGGGTGGCATGTGTTGGTGCATGTGATGTGTTTCATTATCATTGTATACACACTGACTGTGGGGGATTGACAGCTGTGTTACATGAGCTGTGTCCTGTGATCATAATATGTTTCACGATTAATATTGTTCTCTGTGTTCGAGTACAACAGTTTGCATACATATAGTGTGTCAGATAACTGAGGGCGCATGTAAGTCAAGTGTATTACTACAGTGTATATGCACACATCCTATTTGTAGCTCTCCTTCCAACGTTGTTGTATGTGTTGTATGTTGTGTGGTGGTTATGTCAAGGAACTGGTTCATGTACATGGCCTCTGGGCTAGATTCCTTGTACCCTATTGGATGTAAAGGTTTTGTGTGTGGGACAGGAGCACTAGCATAGTACAAAATTAACGGTGGGTCTTGGAGTGTAATACGCTAAATTGGGATGCCCCTTTCATTACTGTTATTACCACAAACAGCCTTGTTTTCAATAGTTAAACTGTACACATGACGCTTGAGCTGTCCTGTTTATCAAAGACCCTCATCCTTTAATTAGGCAGTTCTGTACAGTACCTCTGTCTATATTGATTCCTGTGCCATTGGAGCTCATTAGTAGACTCTAGTTAGTGTCTGCTTTGTCTATTACAAATGAAAGTCGGTGTAAACAGCCAGAAGATACTAGGTATATTCCTTAGAGTGGTTGATGTGTGATTTTGTTTGGCACCCACTGCAACAAACATCTGGTATAGGGGGTAGGAGGTAGGCCTGTGGCCAGTGTGTGCCAATTTTGAAGGAAATGCACTAGTGGGAACTGCTCATATATGTAGGGATGTTGTGGGTCTGTGCGGTTGTATGTAAATATCGGACAAGGCAAGAATTTGTGGAGATGTACTCTCAGAGCATGTGAAAAAGAGTAGTGGTTTTAGGGCCGTATATCTTAATACATGTTGACTTGTGTGTGTGTGTGTGTGTGTGTGTGTGTGTGTGTGTGTGTGTGTGTGTGTGTGTGTGTGTATGTGTGTGTGTGTGTGCATATAATTCTAGAAAGATTATATCTCATTTCCTTTTACTTTATCCACAGCATATTTGCCACTCCTACCTCAGTACATGTACATCTGGGATACAATGCTCAGTACATGTACATCTGGGATACAATGTACAGTACTCCTTATCTGTCTGTGGCTACTTACACAGGGAGTGGTGTAGCACAATAGGCCCACTCTTTTGCCCCTCCTCTCACCTCCACAGAAGCTTAGACAGCAAAGAGCTCCATGATTTGTGGATTTCTGAAACCAGGAGTGTCACTAACCAGGACATATCTTTCCACTGTTTACTCCATTCAATGTTTACTCCACTCAGTGGCTTATTTGGGGCCATTAGCTGTCTATGGAGTCACCTGTTCCTATAACTGATACTGATACACCCACTAGGTGGTACTGTACACTGATAGGGTTGCACAACTCCACCTGGGTAATTTCTTGAGTTGCTCTGGTGTGACTTGACCTTCAAGTATTGTGATGTAATGTCCTTCCTGGTATATAGACTTGGTAGAGACTATCATCTTACTCCTTACTCCCTCCCTCCCTCCCTCCCTCCCTCCCTCCCTCCCTCCCTCCCTCCCTCTTTCCCTCCCTCCCTCCCTCCCTCCCTCCCTCCTTTCCTCCCTCCCTCCCTCCCTCTCTCCCTCCCTCCCTCCCTCCCTCCTTTCCTCCCTCCTTTCCTCCCTCCCTTCCTCCCTCTCTCTCTCCCTCCCTCTCTCTCTCCCTCCCTCCCTCCCTCCCTCCCTCCCTCCCTCCCTCCCTCCTTTCCTCCCTCCTTTCCTCCCTCCCTTCCTCCCTCCCTCCCTCCTCTCTCCCTCCCTCCCTACTTTCCTCCCTCCCTCTCCTAATACATCCCATGTCATGTCCACTTACCTTTCCAATGCTCCTAAATATATGCATATAGTGCATGTAGCTGAGAGAGAGAGCTCCTGGTCGTTTTGTCTTCTTCATAATACATCACCTTTCAAGTTTAGTCTCCCTAGTAACCAGGCGTCACATACTGTACCAGCTGGTGCGAGTGTGTGCACACAAGTTGATTGTGTGTGTTTGGTACATGCCAGGTTTTGGTGTGTAGATGCTAAACAGTAAATGGGTATGAACATGCTTTAATTTCCCTTTCTCTCCCTCTCCTTCTCCCTCTCCCTCTCTCTCCCTCTCTCCTCCCCTCCCTCTATCCCCCTTTCTCTCTCCCCCTCCCCTCTCTCCCCCCTCACTCCCCCCTCCCCTCTCTCTCCCCTCACTCTCCCCCTCCCCTCTCTCTCCCCTCGCTCCCCCCCCCCTCTTGCTCCTCAGAACTCTGACAACCTAGTGGCCACATCCCTAATGTATGCTGATGCTGTGTGGGACAGAGTAGCTCACGAAAGCGATGAACTGAGTTTCAGAGTTGGCGACGTCATTGAGATACTGGACATGTCAGATGACATGTGGTGGCAGGGAAGTGTCCAGGAGAAATCTGGGTGGTTTCCCTCGTCATTTGTTCGAGTGAGTTTGTAGATAAAAGAGTAATGTCTGTTCATGTCCTTTACTTCCATGACTGTGCTAGGAAAACCTGGGTAGAATGTGGCCCTCCCTCCCTCTCCCTTCCCTCTCCCCTCCCTTCCTTCTCCCCGCTCTCTCCCCTCCCTCTTCCCTTCCCTCTCCCCTCCCTCTCCCCTCCCTCTCTCTTCTCTCTCCCCTTTTTTCTCCCCACTCTCTCTCCACACCCCCGTGAAGAGACCTTTTAACAGTGTTGATGTAATGGCATATAAAATTACATAATTGATAGTCATACCAATTGCACGTTTTGCTCATTGCACATGTTGCTAAACTGTCATGTGAGACCCTTAATGTCATTGCCATAGTACACATCATAGCCTACTGCTTGTCACAATGTCATAAACACTGCACTTCCACTTCCTTCCTGTCTGGCTAACCTACACTACTAGTTATAGACATGAGGAATGTGGGACTAACGAAGGTTCATTAGTAATTCCTGTAGCGACTGTATCAAAGTCTTTAACAGTGTGAGATTGCCAGTTGGGCAATGACCACTGCAGCTATAAGAGGGAATGAGGGGACGGACTTTTGTCTGGTGATCGTGGCTCAGTGTCTGGTTTGCTGGTCATTAGACCTGGGTTCGACTCCGGACGGAAGTCTGTCTTTCTCATTCCCTCTTGATCATCTGGGCCTGAGTATGCTGACAACAAAACTTAATACATCTTTACCAGGTCACTAAGAATATTTAACAGTCTTTAACAATATTCACGGCTCATCTCACCAGTATTATGACTTGGTTGTTACACGCTTGTAGCACGTGTTACATAGCTGCCCTAGGGACACCCTGGGACATCTTGTTGGCGAGCGTAGCGAGCCCTCCTAATGATCTGAACGGGCAATTTTTCTATATATATATTGATGTGTGACGCACACTGTACATACTGTAATGTTGTACATGCTTCTAACTTTGCGTGTGCACTCTCCCGCTCGCCAACAATGCGTAGCATTCAACTAGTACTATACAATGGCTGCATACTTTTATCCCCTAAAATCTGGACTTTCCCTTTAATTAGTACATTTTTCCTCTCCCGAGGGAGTCTGAATTAGAGAGGTTCCACTGTGTGTTCTTTGAGTCCTGGCACACGTACATACTCTTAGTGTGAATTTGCCGAGAGGTTCCAGTTAAGCCCAGATTTGTCTGCCCCTCAGTCTGCACTTACGAATCGATCACTGTGTGATGCCAGAGGCATTTCCTCCACCGATGTTCATATAACACACACCCAATGGCATCCTGTACACCAACTTCCTCTTCCTTCATTCTTCACATCCATCTGTGGGTGTACACACATGTACCTTGCACTCCTCATATATAAGCATTGGCAAAGCTCTTGTAGTTAGTCTAGCTGTTGGATAGCTTTTGCATTGCAGTAAAGAATCCTTGTTGAAATTCCTCTCAACTCTATTCTATGTAGAGTTGGCTATTTGTCGAGTCAGTAGCTGTGTCTATTGCCAATTCTCTTGTGCAAACAAAAGAGTGTACTTGTACGTGTATATATAGATTGGGTGAGCTCACATACTTCAGAAGTTTTGCTTGCTAGAGAGTGACTAGAACTAGTAAAGGTACTGCTGAGTAGTGCCAGTGTAGGTACTGACTGCCAGTGACTGTTGAAGCTCGTAGTTCAGTATCATTGGGTCTTGATAAGGCTCTTTGTTTTGTTGGATATCTAAGAAGTTGTGAAGATGCTCAGAAAACTGAAGACTAGGTTGTCAGTTGCAACTAGAGCCATAAAGTCGAGGTCTCTCTATTCCAATCATTCCTTGACTGATACGGACTCCACTGACTGTGACAGTATTCACAGTGAACCTTCCGACATATACTCCATCACTGACTCTGGTATCCATTCTCCTGTACTGTTTGGTCCGGCACCCTACGAGGTGGTGGCCCCTGTGTCAGCTGAGCCAGTGTCTGATGATGAGTACTGTAATACATACAATATATATGAGGAGTATGGGTTAGATGGTACCTATGAGCCATTTGAGTTTGAGAGCACACAGGTACATGTGTATGTGTATTACAGAGTTACATGTACATGTAGGTACATGTAATGTGAATGGTAATATTCACCCTCTCTTCCTCTCCCTCTCCCTCTCCCTCTTCCTCACCCTCTCCTCCATCTCCCTCTCCCTTTCCCTCTCTCTCTCTTCCCCTCCCCCCTCTCTCTCCCCCCTCCCCCCTCTCTCCCTCTCCCCCCCTCCACTATAGTTACGTATAGCCCAGGATGAAGAAGACGACGATATCTACGCCATACCTCCTGATGCTGAGCAAGGAGGGGGCACTCTGCCCAGGGTCACTACCATGCCTAGTGGGGACTCTTCTTCCTATGCCACCTACGGCAGGACATCCAAATCCAAGAGAAGAATGACCATCAGGTTAGACAGCATGCACAGTTCCAGTCTGCCTGCTGAGCTGCTTCAGTAGGTGGATTATCAAGTGTCTAGAACAGTGTAGTGGGTTCAATTCCACTTACCAAGGATTACAAGATGCTTGTCCAGGATGGGTGTTGGCATCTAAAGTAGTTGGTTAGACACTTCCACGCACTTATGTAAACGCAGAAGTCTTAGGCAGTCCTTAAGTCCCAACCACCTGACTACTACTGAACCTGGACAAGCACCTTGCAATCTTCAGTACCTCTAGTGAGTTGTGTTGCATCTCCTCTGGTTCTGAGTATTTCGTGTGAAACTCCCAAGGCAATACAAGGTAACACAATGCAACTCACCCAAGACAGTTATTTCCAAAGAAAAAGCCGCCACCTGTACAATTTTAACACTAATGAGGAGACGGTTGTTGACACAGCAGATAGTGGTGCCAAAATGACGTGTGGGGGCTGTCCTGTTTATTGTGGTGTCCTCACTTCAGGGAATCTTGATTAATACAATTGAATGTTCCACTGTGTCTACCTACTATTGCAATACCTTGTCACAACTCTACCTTGTCTCCTCTCGTTTCCCACAGGAGAAGGGACTCGGTTCAATCAATGCCACGTAAGCTGACGCCTAGTGAGGTGAGGTCAAAGGTTGTGGAGGAGATTCTGAACACTGAGCGGGACTATGTGAAACACCTCGAGGACATTATTGAGGTGAGAAGGGGTTAATCTCGTGTCCTCAGAGAGTCTAAGACTTGAAAAATGTTTTCTGACTACTCACAGGGTTTCTTGAAGAAGTGTCGACTCGATACAAAGCTGTTTGACAAGGAGAAAGTGGAGATTATCTTCTCCAACATTGAGTCTCTCTACAAGTTTCAGATGGACTTTCTCAGCATGTTGGAGGCCAGGGTCATCCCTGCTCACATGGAGGACAGCCAAATAGGAGAGGTCTTTCTCAGATGTGTAAGTAAATTCTCTCCCTCCCTCCTTCCCTCCCTCCCTCCCTCCCTCCATGTGATATATATATATGGCTGTGATGTCAGTTTATCCACCTCCTATATCTCCTCCTCAGAGAGATGGGTTTTCAGTCTACTCAGAGTATTGTAACAACCATCCACATGCAGTCAATGAGATGTGCCTACTGCAGAAGAAGGACCAGTATGCCTTATTCTTTGAGGTATGTTCACCTGCTGATTAGGTTTGCTTTTTGCCTTATCCACCCTGGCCCAGCTGGTGGAGCTGGCTGGGTAGCTCAGTTGGCAGAGCATCAGTGTTGTTGGTTCAAATCCCACCTGAGGCAGCTCATTTTTTCTTTGAAAGTGACTGTTTTGGGCTGCCTTTGAAGTTCCTGAGATTACATTTCAGTACATTTTCACTGTTTACTATTCAGAGCTGTCGGCTCTTGCGCAACCTCCAGAATATTCCATTGGAAGGGTTTTTACTACTGCCAGTTCAGAAGATATGCAAGTACCCTCTTCAGCTCTCGGTAAGGATAATACCATACATGATGTGTACATGCATTTAGTGAGATTCATGTTTACATATGGTTCCTTCCTTCCCCATTCTCTCCCTCTCCCCATCTCCCTCTCCCCCTCTCCCCATCTCCCTCTCCCCCTCTCCCCCTCTCCCTTCCCCCTCTCCCCTCTCTTCCTCCCTCTCCCTCTCCCTCTCCCCTCTTTTCCTCCCTTCTTCCCTCCCTCCCTCCCTCCCTCCCTCCCTCCCTCCCTCCCTTCCTCCCTTCCTCCTCTCCTCTCTCCAGGAGCTACTCAAGTACACCAGTGAGGACCATCCTGACAGACGGCCTGTGGAGGAAGCAGTGGAGGCAATGAGACAAGTGGCCACTCACATTAATGAAGGGAAGAGACGACTGGAGAATATTGGGAGGATTGGAAAATGGCAGGAAAGCATTGATGGCTGGAAGGTGTGTGTGTGTGTGTGTGTGTGTGTGTGTGTGTGTGTGTGTGTGTGTGTGTGTGTGTGTGTGTGTGTGTGTGTGTGTGTGTGTGTGTGTGTGTGTGTGTGTGTGTGTGTGTGCGCGTGTGCATTGTGTGTGTGTGTGCGCGCGTGTGCACGTGTGTGCGTGCATGTGTGTAGCACCCTACGCTCACCCGGCCTCCCTCCCTCCCTCTCTAGGGTCCTGATATTGTTGAGACTAGTTCTGAGATGATCCACAGTAGTGAACTACACAAGATCTCAAAAGGACACTCTCAAGAGAGACACTTCTTCCTCTTCGACAGCCAGCTCATCTACTGCAAGAAGGTCAGTACACACTACTCCTCTGTTGGGCCTGCAGGGTTTCTTTTAGGAGGAGGGGGGAGGGGGCATTTGCCCCCCCCTTAAAAAGGTTTTGCCCCCCCCCCTTAAGCCAAAGATACCTTCCTCAAATACTGCCAGATGTGTTTTCATGTTACCCCCCAAGATTTCTCGTATATGCGGTTGCCCCCCCCCCCCCCCCCCCCCGTCAAGCTTTCTGAAATAAACCCTGGCCTGGTATAATGGATGTAGTGAGGTGTACTTGATGACTCAGGCCTGAGGTGAGGTGGTTTCCACCTGGCAGTATATACGAGAAGGAGTTGTAGACTGGCTTTAGGCTGGGAGTCGTGGTTCAGTGGTTAGTGTACTGGACTTCCAGACACTGACCCTGAGTAATGAAGTCGGTCTTTCCTGCTCTCCTTTGACCTGAATTGTTGTCTGAACTTCTAGAAATAGATAGGTGCACTTTTTGGGTGAAGCTTTGTGAAGCTGTTGTAGGTCTTAACTTACCACTTCATAGAATGTAGGGATTCCTTTCCTGGTGTGTACTCTCCCCTCCCTCTTGTTTGCAGGATGTTATGGGAGGAAAGTTGTGCTATAAGGGAAGACTAGCAATGGAAACAGTTCACATAACAGACCTACCAGATGGACAAGGTATGCAGGACCTGTAGCTGTGTATATGCATTGTGTGTGTAATACACTTTCCCTTTCTCTCCCTCCCTTCCTGTTTATATTTCTATCTGTGTCATCCCTCCCTCCCTCCCTTCCTTTCTCCCCTCTCTTCCTCCCTCCCTCCCTCCCTCCCTCCCTCCCCTCCCTCCCTCCCTCCCTCCCTCCCTCCCTCCCTCCCTCCCTCCCTCCCTCCCTCCCTCCCTTCCTTTCTCCCCTCTCTTCCTCCCTCCCTCCCTCCCTCCCTCCCTCCCTTCCTTTCTCCCCTCTCTTCCTCCCTCCCTCCCTCCCTCCCTTCCTTTCTCCCCTCTCTTCCTCTCTCCCTCCCTCCCTCCCTCCCTCCCTCCCTTCCTTCCTTTCTCCCCTCTCTTCCTCTCTCCCTCCCTCCCTCCCTCCCTCCCTCCCTCCCTCCCTTCCTTCCTTTCTCCCCTCTCTTCCTCCCTCCCTCCCTCCCTCCCTCCCTCCCTCCCTCCCTCCCTCCCTCCCTTCTCTCTCTGTCCCTCTCCCTCCCAGTAACTCACAATGGTGCTCCAGTAAAGAATGCCTGGAAGATGGACAACCAGGCCCTATATCATATATGCAAGGACACCAGAAGTGAAGATGAAATGGATGGACGCATTTCAGAGAGAGAAAGAGAGAGTAGCAGAAGACAAGGAAAAGGTAAAAAAATATACTTAAACCCTTAACCCTTTTTTGAGGGTTATTTTTACACTGAATAGCCTATATTTACAGGTAGCTGGTTTTACCTTTAACCCCTTTACCACAGGATTCAGTGTGTCATTGAAGATGAAGAGAGCGGCTGCTGCTCTATGTAGCAGTAATACCAGAGTCAGTGTCTCAAAACGAAGAAGCAAAAGTTTCAACAAGAAGACAACCCTCAGAGTCCAAGGTACATATGGCCTGTTCTCTATCATAGAGTAGAATGCCCCCGGTCTGATTCCCTTTGTAAAGTGTAGAGAATGTTCAATGGACAGGTTTCCTACAGTGTTGTGTTTCTGGTAGAGCAGCATTTATCTCACTTGTGATGGACTATTAGACAGCTATAGCTACCTGTACAGTTAGTC
>OZ019959.1:4388359-4538199 GCA_963970385.1 Theonella swinhoei | reverse complement strand
CTCAGCTGCCAAAAAAGTGGACGGCTCACCAGCTCGAGAACGCAAAAAATTTGCAAAAAAGTTTTTTAACCAATTATCATAATTGCAACTACATGTTCTTGTTTGTTTATATATTATAGTAGCTGTGTACTTCTTTCTCAGTATTTTATTTTAAATTCTCCTAGTCTCTATATTTCTCCACTGTTTATATTCATGTCAGTATGTGCCAAGAAGAATATACCGTTTTGCTCAAGTGCAGACAAAATGATGTGCATGACTATCCATGAGATGCTTAGAAAGAAATGCAAGGCTACACAACACAACTCGCCCAGGCAGTTATTTTCAGAGAAAAAAGCTG
The DNA here is from genome assembly GCA_963970385.1 of Theonella swinhoei. NCBI lineage: Eukaryota > Metazoa > Porifera > Demospongiae > Tetractinellida > Theonellidae > Theonella > Theonella swinhoei. Next base: position 4,537,862 of record OZ019959.1, on the reverse strand, counting down.
CCTAGGGTGGGACTCGAACCCACAACCGTCAGCTTTCTAGGTGACACTCTTACTATGCCTGGCTATAGGGTATGTAAGTCTAGGCCATCGCAGACCAGCTAGGTATACATGGCGCTGATGAGGGCCAGCCCGAAACAGCTGTCCGCCATTTGCCTGGTTTGCTCTGCACACATATTTCTTTATGTATGTAGCAACAGATACACAGATAAATTATATTTCAGATTGAAGGCTCCGTCTCACGTATCAATGTGTTTGGCCTAGTTTTCTGACAGCTAGTTGTAGGGATAATTCATACCCTCTTGATGGGCTAAGGTGCTATAAGTTTTCCATAAGGCTTCTCATCTGGTCCATGCCATGGCTATACATATAGCTTTTTAAGTGTAAAAATATTCATGTGATCATGAGTTGAAATCATGCAGTGTCAGCATTATGTGTATTACTAATAATGCTGAACTGACAAGCTATGGTTTGACTGCTTCAAATTCATTGCAGCACACAATTATTAATGATGACAGCTAGCCATAAATTAACTTTAATATAAATTATTAGTGGCATATTAGAGGATGACGGGTGCAATACATAATATGACTGCATGAAAAGTGTCAGGTGTGGTGGAGCTATTATTGTGTTCTGTTGCTATCTTGGTACCTTCTCCATCTATTTAGCACCCTCTTCTGGGCTCTGGCAATGGCCTCCCCCAGTCCCCACTGGTACAAGCTGTGTGAAAATGTAGTGTATGGAGGATGGTAGACCACTAACATCCTCACTAATGAAGGGGTACAGTGTCCTAGTTAGTGAGGTGTAGTGAGGCTCATTGTGTGAGGTGTGAGGTGCATGAGTGAGGCTCATGGTGTGAGGTGTGAGGCCTAGGTGTAGTGAGGCTCACCATGCGAAGAGGACCCCTCCGAGGTGGCCGGCGTGGTCCAGTAGCTGCCATCCTCTGAGTAGACCCCACAGATCCAGCGTAACTACCCCCATCAGAGCCTGTAACACACACACACACACGCACACACACACACACACACACACACACACACACACACACACACACACACACACACACACACACACACACACACACACACACCAGTAGTTATTAGCTGAATATTCCAAGATAGTATGTGAGTAGAAATGCTATGGTATGTGCACATAAAGTCAGTGGGCCATATATTACTCTCAAATGCACAACTTCCACAATAATGCACAAAACATGATGGAAAGATGTCCAATTTATTGAGGTATCCTCACTTCAGGGGGCCTGATTAGAGGGGTTCCTCTGGGTAATATAGAGCAGTGCTGCAATCGTACCATAAAGGGAGGGTGACTTACAATGGGGGCAGGGATAGGGATGAAGGGTAAGAAGATGAAGTAGAATGTTGCGTCTGGATTGTTAAGTACAACAAGTGTTATCACTGACAGCAGAGCACCAGACTGCGGGAGAAGACCATAGACAACATGTACAGTCTCTAATAATAAGTTCTCTTCGTCTTTATCACAAGGGTGTCCTGATTTCATTGCACTAAGTTACTACTACACAGAGTATTGGTCTACTTCTCCCTCCCTCCCTCCCTCCCTCCTTCCTCCCTCCCTCCCTCCTCCCTCCCTCCCTCCCTCCCTCCCTACCATACTTACAGCTCCAAGTGATCCAACATTGATTCCATGCAGTTTATTGACACACAGTCCAACTGTAGAAGCAAACACTCCTCCTGTTAGGTAGAATGCCCATGACCTGTGAGCTGTGAGGGTGTCTCCTACTACACCTGGGGGAGAAGGATAGGATGGAGGAGGAGAGGGAGGGAGGGAGAAGGGGAGGGGAGAGAAGGTTAGTGTAGTGTATTTTGTATAGTGTTACATGACCCAAAATTGTTATTGGCATAAACAGTCATGGGACAGTTAAGCTATTCCCACTGTTATCTGTGTGAAATCGTGCTTAGGTGTAGCAGAGCAGCAGTAAGATATCATGGGAGAGAGGAGGGAGGGTTAAATGGAGGGAAGAGGGGAGGGAAGGAGGAAGGGAGGGAGGGGAGGCAGAAGGGGGGAAGGGAGGGAGGGAGGGAGGGAAAGAGAGTAAAGAAGAAGAGAGATGGAGGAAAGGGGCTCACTCAGCAGTGCAGGTGCAAAGCTCCAAAGTACCATCATGTTGAGACCAATATGCCACCATTCTATATGACTGAACGAAGAGAGAAGGAGAGGGAGAGATGAACCTGGAGAGGGAAGAGAGGGAGAGGGATATTAGTGTGTGTCACTAATACAGCTGAGGGAAGGGAGAGAGGGAGGGAGGGAGGGAGGGGGGAGAGGGATATTAGTGTGTGTCACTAATAGAGCTGAGGGAAGGGAGGGAGGGAGGGAGGGAGGGAGGAGAGGGAGGAGAGGGATATTAGTGTGTGTCACTAATAGAGCTGAGGGAAGGGAGGGAGGGAGGGGAGAGAGGGAGGGAGGGAGGGAGGAGAGGGATATTAGTGTGTGTCACTAATAGAGCTGAGGGAAGGGAGGGAGGGAGGGAGGGAGGGAGGGGGGAGGGAGAGGGACAGTAGTGTGTATCGTAAAATAGCTGCTTTGTACTGTGTGTGGTCTCACGTTGTGCAATGGAAGAGACAAAGTATCTCTGCATGAGCCCAAGTAGAGGTGGTATCCTCCACAGAGCAAATACTGCACCATTTAGAGCAATGATGGCTGCCAGTAGTGAGAGAGAAGGAGAAAGGGAAAGGGGAGAGAGGGAGGGAGAAGGGGGAGGGAGTGAAGGGGGGGGGGGGGGGGAGGAGAGAAAAATGGATGAGAGAGGTATAGAGGAGAGGAGGTATAGAGGAGAGAGTGTATAGAGGAGAGAGGGAGGGAGTGAAGGGGGGGGAGGGGGGAAGCAGGAGAGAAAAATGGATGAGAGAGGTATAGAGGAGAGGAGGTATAGAGGAGAGAGTGTATAGAGGAGAGAGGGAGGGAGTGAAGGGGGGGGGGGGGGAAGCAGGAGAGAAAAATGGAAAGAGAGGTATAGAGGAGAGGAGAAAGAGATAGATGTATAGGCCTACATGAACTGCAAAGTGAGATACATGGTGTTCAAAGAAATCCACACAAAAAGAACAAGTAGCCCAATGTAACCTGATGACACCCTCACCGCATGCTGTACACGTGCATACCCACATACACTGTATATCAAAGCATTCCTCGTACTTACTGAGGGAGAATCTACTTGCTGCGGTGAGTCCTAACCACCACCTCTTTACCTCAGGAGAGAGAAGGTAATACAGTCACACCAGCAAGTACACACGCATACAGATGAGCACACACACACAAATCGCTTCTCTCTTCACGCCGCTCACCTCTGCAGCGAGGCCCTGCTCTTTGCGATAGGCCCAATACCGTCTCATCCAGCGCTTACGACTCTCTTCGCCTCGTATTGCGCTCACACTGTACGAGGCACCTCCGACCTTACAGGAGGAATACATTTTAACTCACATGGCACATTTCTATACACACAGAATGCAGAAAACCACTCACAAAGGCGGTGAATGCAACAGCTCGCCATAGTTTTGCGCCCCTAACAGCACCAGGTTCACTGTTTCGTACGCTAGAGAAGAGCCGCTGGCTAGAGAAGAGCCGCTTGCTCCAAATGGACGTCAGAGCAGAAGAACGCAAGCGGGTACTCATATTTGTAATGCTTGCACAGTCGGCGCTACGCGGTCTGTCTTTATTTACGCTCTCTAATTAATGCCATTCACAACGTGGTGTCTGAGACCGAGACCACCAGGGTATTGATTCCCATTCCTTCGTTACGTTCACTCACCCACACGTGCGTCTTCTGCTCGCTCCCTCAAGTCAGTCCACCAAACGTACCAGGTGCGTTCCCTCCTACTACCTGCAACGCCAAATACTAACCACTCCACGTACTTGAGTTAAACCACGTAGGCCTATACCTAAATGTGCCCTTCATACACTCCAAAGTGCATGCTCGCAAGCTATACCCTACATTTTTGTGTACATGTATGTACGGTGTGACGCCATATTGTATGCAGGTAGAGTGTGGTAGAGGGGATGGCGTGTTTCGTTAAGACCCTAACTGGGGAGGCTGTCAAGGACATTGAGCTGGGAAACCCTTTCCTCCGCATGAAGATCTTCCCTCTGTTTGGTGTCGAGAACAAGCCCATCACCCTCGAAGACGTCCCCCAGGAGTTCCGACCCTACCCGGGCTGCATCTTCGTAAGTGGAAAGTGTTGTGGAGTGATAGTGGGAGCCTCTCTAATCTGAGAGGACCTCAAAAACAGTTTCCTTCATAGCTCACATCAGTTCCTGATGCTCCACACCTTGATAAGAGCACACTGCTGTACTTTTCAATCCCTGATCAGGACACCTCACTAATCAGGACACCTCACTAGCCAGGACACCTCACTAATCAAGGACACCTCACTAGTCAGGACACCACTAATCAGGACACCTCACTAATCAGGACACTTCCAAAGTGTCAGATTTTAGTCTCTATATACATGTACCTTATTGACCTGCAGGATGTTCTAAGCATTCCCGACAAGCAGAAGAGACATGATGCGATGAAAGAGTTCTTTGCCAACCTCTGCAACGAGACCTGTCCCACCAGGAAATTTAGCCTCCTCTACACTGTCATGCACTGCTGGAAGGCAGTGTTCGCAGTCTCCATGAGCCACCCTCCTATGCGGCACATTCTGCGTACGTTCGAATGGCTTGTCGAAATGGGGATGTTCCAGAGCCTCATGCGTATTCTCAACCTCTGTCTGGACCAAGAGTTTCTTGCGATTGAGTACAATCGTTACGTACCGTATCGAATCCTGGAAACCATCTTTGGTGCCATGCAAGCTGAGTTGGTTAATGGAGATGATCTCATCCAATACATCATTGAGGAATTGGATCTGTCGGTGAAAACCTTTGTGGCTGTTTTAGAGGGTAAGCTGACGTTTGTCGAGCAGCTCATGGCGCAGCAGGTGATCGGGAACTTCTCCTGCTATCCGAGAGGAATGATTCTTCTGGTTGATGCCCCCCAACTTGCGGGGCTCACAGGGAAGTTCCTGTGGATATCGTACGACATCCTCTGGTACAACTACACTCAGTACGACGAGAGAAAGCTCGTGTTGCATCGCAACTTGCTCAACACCGATATTCAGCTCGATGCTAACCCCACGAAAGTCTACCTACCTGGTCCCTATCGTAGCCCCGACCTCTGTGCCTACTCAGCACTCTGTTGCATGTGTAACATCTGTGCTGGGTTTCCTGATGAGTGCGGGATGGATAAAGTCGATGATTGCCTCGTTGCGTTAGTCAGCGAAGGGTACTACTGGCATCTTGGCACTATAGCCACAGGTATCCACCTCTCGCAGCCGAAATACTCGGAACTCACAATCGACAAGTTCCTCTCGCTGACGAGTTGGTCCGGTTTCAACCACATCAACCAGAAGCTAATCCTGGATCAGCTCAACTCGCTCCCCGCCATCCGTAAAGAAGAACCCCTCATGTTCTTCCCGAGGTCCAAGTGCCGCGGGCGCAGTGTCGTAGCCTTCCTCATCACCCACGCCCTGTGGCTCGACTTCGACCGAGGCACCCATTTCTCTATTCTGGGGCTCATGTACCTGCTAAAGGAGATTCCTGAGGTTGGGAGAGCTGTCGTTGATGCAGTTGGGTCCCAGATAGTCGACCTCGCTCACTCGATCCACCATGTCAAGCTGCCGGGGGATGGAGATCCGATGGCTGTCAAGAGAGGGTTGTTTGAGCCTATCTTACAGCTGGCAGGGATGTCTTTCTTCAACGAACAGGGGGACTGCATTCGTACCCCGCCAGGTGTGTGTGTGTGTGTGTGTGTGTGTGTGTGTGTGTGTGCGCGCGTGCGTGCATGCGTGTATAAGAAGAGCTTGTGATCTGCAGTGGTTTTCGGAATAGCGTAGATCCCATTCACCATAGCACACTGTATGCTACAAGTGTTCTCCCTTCCTCTCCCCTTCAGATAAGAGGGCCTATCGACACGATGAGTGGCCCAATTCTGTTCTCGAAATCAGGGAGTTTTGCCTAAGGCACATCAGAGAGGTCAAACTGAGGAAAGAGGATAGGGAGAAGAATGCCATGTGAGTTCTACATGAACCTTCATCTCCCTTCCATCTTATCTCTTATGTCTCTCTGGTGTCCTCCATATCCCTTTCTCTCTCCCCTAACTTCTTTCTCTACTCAGGCACCAACACATCCATGCATGTACACAATCACTTTTTTGTTCTCCCTAACAGCCCCCTCTCTTACTTCAGCCACATGCACGCAAACCTCAACCCATGTCTAACTTTCTCCTCTGGGTCACCCCCTGTCTCTTTATCTGCCCCTACTTGTAACCCATTCTAATGGTGCAGGTTGGCTGATGCACTGAAGGTGGAAGGTAACACGTTCTATGGCAACGGAGAGCTGGAGGCTGCCATTGAGTGCTATACACGAGCCCTGGACACCTGTCCCCTGAAGTGTACAGAGAAGAGAGTCACTTATCACAGGTACTTGAATGGAGTCCATTTTTGGCCCGTTGTCTCAACTAGGTTGGCTTGCTCCACCCACCATTAGAGTGAATTGGAGGTGTGTGTGTGTGTGTGGGGGGGGGGGGGTACTGTCCTGTATTATGGCTGTCAGGGGGTCCTGGTTAGAGAGAGCCCAACTGTATGTATAGCTGTGGGCAGTGTGTGTGTTGGGCAGGGGCTGGTCTATCCAACACCCCTGTGGCAGAGTAAGGGTATTTCAAGCTCACCTTCTTGTTGCTGTTGCAGTAACCGTGCAGAGTGCTACCTCCAGACTAACCAGCCGAGGAAGGCCATCAAAGACTGCAACAGAGCTCTTGCTATGAACCCTTTCAACATGAAGGTGAGGTCACAGAGCTGTTTTGAGGGCATGCTCAATATAGTCTTCCAGTTGTACACATACCTCAAGTTTTGACATCTCCCTGCTTCCTTCCTTTTCTCCCTCTCTTTTCTTGCCCCCCCCCCCCCCCTTCCTCTCTCTCTCTCCTTGCTCCCCCTCCCCTCACTCTCCTTTCTGCCTCCTCCCTCTCTGTTCCTCCACTCAGGCTCGCTGGAGAAGGTCTCAAGCATTTCAGAAGATTGACTACAACTACCCAGCAGCCCTCGACCTCATGTAAGTCCACGTACTGCACATACATTGAATCCCAGCAGGATCCCCGACATACATGTACATGTAGCAGTTACTTGGTTCTGTTGCTTCAGAATCGAACCCACTTGGTGTACAGCTAGAATGTGTCTGTCCCTAAATGCTCGATACCCTTTATGCATAGTAGTCCGTTGTAAAACTGATTACACTAGCCGAACTTTCATCAGAAACATTCAGACGTTCAACACACCCATCCAGGTGTCTTCTTCAGTGCAATTGGACAGTTTCTGGTGTAGTGTAATCAGATTTACAACAAACTACTATGGATCCTCCTAGTCACAGGACTATTTGTGTTTATCCTTTTGTGTGTGTGTGGTTTAGATATTTCGTCATCATGTGCATGTCCATAATGTTAGTTTCCAGCTCTTCCGATTAGGTAGGTTTGCCTTGCATTCATCTACATCATGCCTATATGTATGTACATATGTACATGGAAACATGTGTACACATGTGCCTATGTAGCCCATTCTTAGCGGTCATTTGTGAATTTTGGTGAATTTCAACTGTGAATTCATTGGTGAATTTCAACTGTTATTTAATGCTTTCACTTTCAGTACCATTAAAGGTAAGCAAGAAGATGCTCTAAAGATCATTGGGAAGGCAGCCTACAATGAACTGGAGAATACCATCTTCCAGTTATTGGACCAGCAGAACTTCAAGACAGCTGCTTCCCACAAGTTCAGTAACAGAGTCCACAATGACACGGTCCAGAAAACGGCGTCAGTGAAACTCCACGAGCTGGAAAGGAGTCTGGTACCTCCGTATAGGGCGAAGACATATCGAGATCTCATCGGTCGCAGTCCTGGTGGGTATCACGTGAAGTGCGGGTCGGATGACGAAGACGACGAAGAGGCAGGCCAGAAAAAAGGAACTGCTAGCAATGTACCGGATTACGAGAGAGAATTCCAGAGGAAGATGGAGAAGATGAACACGGATTGGTTGTATCGAGAGAGCGAGTATCGTACCCCGGCACAGAAGATGGGGATGGAGAGAGAGTGGATGGAGAGAAGGCGACTCTTAGTGGAGAGGTACGAGCAGAGGAAGGAGAGAGCAGAAGAGAAGACCAAGATAAAGCAAAAGAAGGCTAAGGGCAAACGGAAGGACAAGGACGTCGAGAAAAAAACAGCCAGCGATGAAGATGCGAAAACACCAGAAGAAAATGGCAAAGTTCTGGAAGGAGAAGGAGGGGGAGAGAGAAAGGGAGAGAAGAAAGAAGCAGAGAAGGGTGTGGAGGGAAAAGATGTGACAATAGCAGTAGAAAATGGCGAGGTCGGGGCTAAGGAGGCACAGGCTGTAGAGAAAGAGGCAGAAAAGACTGCAGGAGAAAGTGGAAAGACAAGCAAAAATGCTAACCAGGACTCTAAAAGCAATTCAAAGAAAGCCTCGAGTTCCTCAAAGAGAAAGGGCAGTGGTACAGCTGAAGCCATGAGGGATCTGTTCCTCGCCATGGAGACCCTGGACGTGGGATACGAACAAGGAACAATGAAAGAGGAAGAACTGGAAGCCCTGGAACAGGCAGAAGACGACGACGACGATGATCAATAGGAGCTGTTTACAATCATGTGTTGTTTTTTTTTTACAAAGTTTGTAAGCACAGAATGCAAGAATGGTCCCCATTGTGGGTGAGCAAGACCAACCTACCTAGTAGCACAGCTAGAAATACTAGTTGAATGCTACGCATCGATGGCGAGCAGAAGAGGCAAGGCCGGTTACGTTTGCGTGTAGCACACAGGCAGCCCCAGGGGCCAAAATGCATCATCAGATACATTAATATATACATACAGAGAGCCTGCGCCAGCAGCACGACTAGGTGGGCTTGCTCCACTCGCCAATATTAAATGTCATGTGCAGGATTACAAAAATGCATGAGTAAAAAGTATATGGTGGCATGCATGGATGTAAACCATGTTGTAAAACAAACAGCATGACTGAGTGGACTTGCTCCTGCTTGCCAAAAGCAAACAAATGTTTACACACGTACATACATGGTGCATTGTATATGGTGAACAGGTTGGCTGGTTGCCATGGAGCTAGAGAGAGTCCACGGCCTTCCTCTCTAGATCTAGCATGTCATCTTTATCAACCAGACATATCTGAATGGAGAGAAAGTTGATAATTTCAGACCAGCATATGCACATGTCTTCATTCCATGGAGCTGTGTCCTCATTCCATGGAGTACTTATTGCAGACCCAACATGATCAAGTGGTGTGTACACCCAACATGATCAAGTGGTGTGTAGACCCAACATGATCAAGTGGTGTGTAGTCCCAACATGATCAAATGGTGTGTACACCCAACATGATCAAGTGGTGTGTGTTACCTCACACCCTGTATATCAACATAATCAGGTGGTGTACATACCTTCTCTCTAAAGGTATCTTCCATTTCATTGAAGTCAATTCCAGTCGTATCTGCCTTGTCACCCTTCCAATCATCCTTAATGCAGCTGTAATGGTTAATGACATGTGCTCATCATATGCACATGTACAGAAACACCACATCAGAACCATTAGCATCCTGAACAGTGAGGTGTCATGATTAGAGATAATAAAGTGTCCTGATTTAAGGGATATATCGCCTTTCGAGAGGCTGCTAGTAGCGTGAAGAGAAGCAGTTTCAAACGAAAAGAGTTCTTCAGCCATGTATAAAGTGTCCTGACTAGTGAGGTGTCCTGACTACATCGCCACATGTCTCTAACTCACTACATGTCCAGCCATGCTGGGTAGTCCAGGTTCAATCTCTGGTATGCTCTAGATCTCCTCCACTGGACCTTGACAAACATGGTCTGGTCTAGGCAGAGGGACCGGTTGCAGTCGTGGACTGCACGCTCTGCTTCATTCAGTCGTAGGTAGCACTCGGCACGATTACTGGGAGAAGGAAGGAGAGAAAGTGAGGGGAAGGCTTTGTACATGTATTGTGTGATTTGGCCCAGCCAGCTGAGCTGCCTCAGTAGCTCAGTTGGTAGAACACCTTGCGTCTAGAACACAGCCTGCCTGAAGGAGCTCAGCTCATTTTTCTTCATGCATATCAGTACTAGACACACCTGTAGTAGATGGCTTGTTTAGAGCGGGCTGCTAGTGGGCACACAGCCAGGGCCTCTGTGTACAGGTCTATGGCATCCTTGAACCGGCCTTTCTTGAAGCATGTATTACCCTGGTCCTTCTTTGCATCAGCCAGCCTGTGTGTGTGTGTGTGTGTGTGTGTGTGTGTACTCTTGTAAAGGTACAGTATATACATGTATGTACATGTAAGTTTGTCTGTAAATAACTTCAAGAAACATTGGCTGCCTTGGGTGGGATGTGTTGTGCTTTTTGTTGTGCCTTGCCTTTCTCTCTAAGCATCTCATGGAAGATTAAAGTCATGTGCATTTGCATTTGCCTGACAAGGGGTCTATATGTAAATAGAAAGAAAGATACTTTGCCCCAACAGCCAACCTCCCCTCCTCACTTCACACGGTACTGTTTCTCAGGCATTGGGAGGCTCTCCTCCAGGTTGGCCCTGCGGCAATAGAGAGCTGCCTCCAGACAGTACTCAGGGACCTTCTTCACTGGCAATGGCTCACCTGAGGAACACAGGAAGGTTTTTTTCACACGTGTACTCAAAAAAATTCCATGTACTCCCTCATTCCCACATACACACTGAACTCTAATACTTCCCATCATCCCTCCCATCATCCCTCCCCTCCCCCTCCATGCTCACCAATGTAACCGCTCCCCTCCCCCTCCACATTCACCAATGTAACCCCTCTCCCCTACACACTCACCAATGTAACGGTCGGACTTGCCCCAGACCTGGTGAGAAAAGCCGGCATATCGAAGCAGCGCTTCCATGATGACATTCTGAATGGAGATCTTCAGAGGCTCTCTCAGTGTGAGGATATGAGCCAAATCCAGCAAAAAACTACCGCAAGTCTGCAGCCAATAGAAAACATACCACGCTACAATCTGAAACACAGTATAAAAATTTTTGAAGACACTAACCTCAATGATTGGCCTGCAGACCTCGTCAGATGCATTCTCTAACACATAGGCAATGATAGCAGCTGCCCAGTGGGCACCAATTAGGTATTTCACTGAGAGGGCGTGGCAGAGGAGAAAGGTGATGTGACTTGGTTCGAGAGTTGGATGGTTGAAATATTTCAGGCTCTCCCACCCAGGTGCTATCTTGTGTTCGCGACAAAATGCAAAGTTGTTGACAAAGAGAAGCTTCATTGCACGGTCCATTTCCAGACACCTGTAGATTCCTTGAAGGAAACCACTCATGAAGCGACCGGGGGATAACCATCGCATCATGTGCCGCGAGATGCAGAAGAAATGCTCGAGGATCTGGGCATCGTACACAGCTTTTCGAAGAACAAGAAACTCCTCATAGTGAGCTCCGAAGTGATGCATCATGTTGTTGAATACTAACACTGCCATACATGACGCATAGTTGGCCATAATCCTGGTGGTCTTGATATAATTCTCCTTCTTTATTGTAGCGTTGCACAACACCTTGAGGTAGTCTTCCACATTTTGCATCTTGTCCTTCTGAACGTGACGCTCGATGATTTCCCCCGCTGCAAACGAGAAAGCAAAGATGGCAGCAAGTATCTTGGGGTGTTTTAGGAACCACAAGCAAGTTGTGGGGTGTGTTGATGCAAACCCAAAAACTCGTACAGCAGCAAAGCTCTCGTACCATGACTGCGTGTTCATCATACGGATGAGTTCGTGCGGTCCACCAGGCATGTCACGAAAGAGTTTTTCTGTGACGATCGGAGCTGCGGTACACTGCGGATGAAGAAAGTAACTCAGAATTTCAGCTGCTAAAAAACACACCGGGTAACTTCGATACGTCTTCACAGTAATATACTCGTGATTGTTGCCTCGCTTTATGATGTCGAGCATGTGTTCTGGTGCAAGTGCGGTGGCAAGGGTCACTGGGGCCAGGTCAATGTGCTGCGTCTTCAGACCGTTGTAGAGTACATGCATCATGAGGTAGCGCCTGACGCGACATAGCTCCTCCCAGGAACGCTGGGGGTTGTCGACATACGTACTGACGTAGGTTCGAATCATGAGCTGGATCATTGGCACACGCATTGACTTGCGACCATGAATGGGCTCCTGTACAAAGTAAAGAGGAATAATTGGGCTATCAATAAGCACACTCACCAATGCTTAGTGAAGTGTACTTTACCTCTGAACATGCATGGCATCCCATCTGTCCCTCACTTACTGACTGTACTACAATATCACCTTTTAAACCTCCACTTACTAAGTTCACAATCAATCATTATTTAACTTCTCCATTGCGAGGACAACTACTTCGTTCAAATGTTTTCACCTTGTATATGCTGCTTACTTTTGTACCCCTGGAGAAGTTTAGGCTCTCACTAGGTATGGCGGCTCTGAACCTACCCTCATATCTGGCGGCAGGAGCTTGGCTAGCAGCTGCGGGGTCAAGCCCTTCTTGGGAGTGGTCTCCGGGGTCCTCGCCGCCTTGGCCTCCTCCTGCAGGATACGCTCTGCCAGGAACTTCACATCTCTGATGGGGTCTATCGCCTTGTGGTCCTCTCGCTTGGTGGAGATAGACACCATTTTGTCGCGTGTGAGTGCGGCTCATGCGCATGCGCAGAAGTGCTGATTTTCTATATACACATGTACATGTACACAGTCACCACTTAGTTTCCTATCACTGAATAAGTAAGAAGTAAAGTTATATTTGATGTTTCATCGTCCAAATAGCGTCCGTGAATAGTGAACTCCCATTCGCCCCTTCTCTTTACTGTAACAATGAGTTCTCTCTTTATCATGTTATGTTCTCCATCAGCAGACGTGAGCCTTGTGAGGTCATCATCTTCATCTATACATTTTCGCTGATTATGTTTTGTTTCACAGCACAATTCAATGTCATCTGAACTCTGGGTAAACTCAATCTTGATCTTTCTCGGGTAGTCTGATACTTCGCGTGGCAGCATCCACTGGTCAATATTTGTAGGTGGCTGCAAAGACATGAAGGTGAACTGAGTTGTCACAGAAGGAAGGATTGCTTTTTGTGCTTGGTCTACTACTGCTTCAATTATGAGTTCAAACACACTATGGTGAACTCCAGTTGGGTCTTTAGCTGCATATACCGTTAGCGTCCATTCTCCAGAACTTGGAAATAATATATTTACTATATTTTCACTTGAAGAAATGCCTTTTGGTTTACTTATTACAACATGATACTTTTCCATTCGTATTTTTGGCTCGGAGTTTTTGACTAACTTATATGTAAAGGAGACATCAAGTGGTGCATTAAAGACATATTGAAAGAAACCTGATCTGCAGTTCCTGTCATATGTGCTTTCAGATAATATGATGCCATATTCTTGCATCCTCTTTGGAAATACTTTGGGATATATACAGCTAGGATTTACGTGTGGTCCATGTAATGGATCAACGATCATCACACATGGTGCATTTTCAAAGATACGCTCTGCAAACAGACAGAGTTTCCATTTACCTCTAGGCAGTGTTGCATACAGTGTATATAGGCCACTGTCTGCTTGTTGAGATATAAATGTATGGTGTGTGGTATCGATACCAATGTTGGTACTGGTTATTTCAGTGGGTCTAAGTTCAGCACTAAATTTAAGTTCAGAAGTTGCATGGAATTTGATGCTGAGCGGTTTTGAATCACTATAGCTGACAGGTTTTTCATTATCCACCCTTGTTATTCCCAAAGAATCACCTTTCTCATACATGTAGGGATAGATGGTATGTGCCATGCCATCAGTTGCAAAAACTCTGTACTTCATTATTATATAATTGTCGCAATCATTAATAAACACCGTAAACCAACCTCTTGAAGGGAAAATAACAGCCAGGTTTTGAATATTGCTATCTTCGGTACTTTTAAGTTTTGTGAAGCAGTCTAATCTTCTTACATGTGAATGACTGTCTTTGCCTTCACAGATATTATGTTTCAAGTTGGAAGGTGATATGGCTTTTATTTTCATATTGATAACACCTCTGGTCTGACATACCCATTCCTTTTGAGGCTCATCAGAGGTATCATTAATCCATCCTCTGATTTCAAAGCCAATTTTCTCTGTAATTTTTTTACTCAGAATTTCAGGGTAGCCAATAATGTTAGAATCACTGTAACTATTATCAGATGTTATCACGTAAGAAAGACAATGATAAGTAATGCCATCTTCGATATAATATTTCTTTTCAGCGTAGGAAATTTTAAGAATGAATTTTCCTTTCTTTGGAATTATGGTTGTCACAAGCTCTCCATTATCTACTCTCTGAATATGTATCAACGAATTTCCATTAGATGCTTTCATCTCTGAATCATCCTTTGTACCATGGAGGGATGCTGTAATAACAATACCATCACTGCACTTCACACGGATCTTAACTGTGAATGAATTTGGTCCAAGTTCAATAAATGGACTGAAGATATTTGGCCGTATGCCTTTTGACTGGGTCTCAAGAGAAGGAGCAATCATCTTCCTAATTTCTCCCAAAGGAACTGGATGTTCCAGCAGTTGGAGATGTTCGTCTCTCACCCAGTGTGTTAAAATAAACTTCTCTGGTTGAGGGAAAAAATAGACACGTGAAAACTCATATTGGAACCTGCCATTGTCGAAATTTCCTGAACCATAAGTGCAATCTACTTGGAATCTGACACCTTCAATGAGTACCTATGGAACAATGAAAGATAAGCTAATACGTTAAAATCCAATCATGCAATGAAGTGATAACTGTAGCTACATCTATACTTTAACACCTAGTATTTTCACAGATTACACTCCTGGGGGTATCTATAATATATCATACACGTTCCGTATATAATATCTATGAATATATATAGCTATCAAATTAGACACAAACCAGTAGCCCTGGACCATGATTATTAGATGAGTTACTTTGAAAGCCATTCAACTTTATTCACAGCTAGTGCTGAATATGCATTTAGACCTACCACATTCCATGTGTGTCCAACAGAATTCTGAGGCTGAAACTCAGGTATAGGAGCAAGCTCTCTTGTATGACCATTCACTTTCTGAACAGTCAGGCCTACTTCCTTGGCTAGGGCTAAAAATAGCGATGCATACCCACGACATAAGCCCTTCTTTCTTTGGAGGATTACAAGTGGATCAGTGTCTTGAACTTCGTATGAATAGGAAATATTCTTTGCCACCCAGCAGTATACTCTGTAAGCAAGGGAAATGGTTTCCTCAATGGTGTTACGGTCACTTAGTAATACCTCTATATTTTTCAGCGCTTTAGCTAAATCTGAAATATTCAGAATGCTGTTTGGAATAGAGTCGACACGATATTCTATGTCAGTTAACTTTCCTGATACTGCCCATTCATCAAGAATTCTACTCACTCTTTGTCTTGTACCCTTTTCATTTTTTCTTGGTTTCAACTTTGCAAAAATATTCTTGCACTCCTGAATGATTTTAGCCGATTCTTGTGAGAAGAGAGTACTTTGATCTTCTTCCTCGCTTTCTCCCTCGCTTTCTCCCTCATCTTCCCTTTCGTAATCTCTCTCACCACAATGTTCTTCTTCTTCATAATCCTTTTTGTGATCGCAATTGCCTTCATCTTCTTTATATACACGTGCTTCTTTTTCCTCGATATCTGTTTTGCTGCTGCTGCTTGTACTGTGCCAATCATTGCTGTATTCTGATACTGTATCACCTGGAGAATGTTCCTGTCTAGGCTCTGGAGCGATAGGAATACCAATTTTAAATTGCAAACCATTTGTCACTCCAGGAAGTGATGGAATTTCAGGAAAATGTGATGATACTGAGAAGGCATCCTCTTTCTTGTTTGGTGTTGAGTCTACCTTTTCCACATCATCTTCACTACTACTGCTATGTGAAGTGCTATCATGATAATCCCTTCCGTGAGAGGAGCTCTTTGGGTCATCGTTACCTTGCAGTGATGCCTTGATAGGAACATTATTATCATTTTCCAAAGCTGAATCTGCACCAGTAGTAGCTAAAGACTCGATGCTGCTAAGCTTGCCCTTGTCACCATCCAAGGCTACAGTGGCTGCTTCATCTTTTCCAGAGGAATTGTTTTCAGTATCCGCGGAGGCAACAGCAGCTGTTTCAGAATTGCCGTCTTTGGAAGGCACAGTAACTGTATCAGTATTGCGGCTGTAAACCTTAGTGTCCTCGGATGCAAGAGAAGCTATTTCGATATCGCTATTTTTTGGCCCAGGTAGAGTGGCTGGTTCATTGCTACCTTTAGCGCCGTCTTCGGAAGGAACGGTGCCCGTTCCAGTCCTTCTGTCAGCCTCGGATGCAAGAGTAGCAGCAGCAGTAGTGCTCGTAGCTGTTTCTGCATTGTCGCCATCCTCGGGCTCTCTATCAAAATTTTGGCGAGGTGTACCGGTTTCGGTGACAGGCACAACCTGAGAACTTCTACATCTTAAAACTTCTTTAATTGTGCTAGCGCGTGGCAGTCGGTTGCCCATTGCTGCTATACACAACCAGCTGGCTAACTTGTAGACTAAGCGTAGCCCCACCCCCTTTTGCTGGTTATCGCATGCGCTTATACCTATACCGTTATCGCATGCGCTTACAATTATGAGGCCCGTTGTAATAAATTTTTGTACACAACAAAAAAATTAAAACTTTTCATACATGTCACCACACCACACCACAACCAGTAACAGGAAATATCATCATCCTAGTACAGGCAAGTCCTCTGAGACAAGGTGTGACCAGAAGTTGGCACACTGAGCGTGATAGCTCTGCCCATTGTGAAACAAGAGGCCTAGAGAGTACTCCTCAGGTCGTCCATCCAGTGAGAGAGAAGAGGTGATGGTAACTGCCTTGGTCATGAGGCAGATGGCACAGTGGGAGATAGTGTCAGAGAGAACGTCTGTGGGGGCAGCTTCTGGAGCTGGGGTAGAACTGGGACACTTTGAGGAGTAGAGCTTCTCCTGCAGCGAGATGAAGGAGGAAGTGTGTAGAGCATATTATATCTCTCCAGAGATTGGCCAACCCACCATAGTGTTGTCAGGTAAGAGAGTGTCCAGTTCTCTCCAGTTCTTCCTCACCTCCTCAGCTTCAGTCACAGCTACAGAGAGAAAGAACACAAACAATGGTAGAATCCCAGCAAAAAACCAGGAAAACTTTTTGCTGCTCAAAAACAGAAGAGCTTTTGCTGTGCCCAAATACTACTACAATGTGTGGATGTGTCCCTTACTTTCAGTGGGATGTTTGGAATGGAGGGTGGCATATATCCTCTTGGCAAATCGATAGACCTCTGCAATACCTGCACGGGAGAATAAGAACACAACCTTCAGTTTCAGACCTTGGTTCATGCATTTCCACCTTCCTCATGTGCAACTAGTGCAGCATATACATTGTGGGATGAGTGTTTGTTCATAAAATGATAGGCCTGCTATGGAGTCTGTACCAGTGTTAGTATATTACATGTAAACACACAATTTCAACACCTCTCCCCATGTGCCGTGGCTAACCACATAGTTTGTTGTGTGATTCCTCCGATTGTACTATTTCTTGGAGCAAGTTCACATCCACATCTTTCACCACTCCCACACATCCACCCAGCACCTCTCCACACTTCACTAGGCACATCCTCCACCCCTCCTCACTCCCCATTTTAGGCTAATAGAGAGGGAGGTGTAGGGAGGGCAGACAACAATAAATGCATATACAGTTGCTTGCTTTGCAAATTATACCCCAGCTAAGTAAGTTGGAGAATGCAAGCATTGTTGGTTTGGTCCCACCTGAGGCAGCTCATTTTTCATTGAAATAACCACCTTCGGTGAGTTGTGTTGTTGTAAGCATTTTGCATAGTGTAATTAGTAATCAAGATACTGCACATAGGCTGTTGCTTCTTTCTATAGAGTATGCTTCTTCCTATAGAGTATGGAGGGGAGATTTGGGAGGGTAACAAGGGTCAAGTAGCTGCATTGGAGTCCCATTATTGCCTTGTCTGTCTTACTACATTTCTATAATAGAGATGTTATGTACATGTACCTTTACTGGGCGAGCAGGTTTCTCCACTTTATTCTTTGGTGACTTCTTACCATTAGAGTCACTGGGTTCATCGTTAGGTGCGTTTTTGTTTTTTCTCGGCATTGTCGGGGTCAATTTAGATAGCAGTGCCTTCTCCATCTCATCAATTGTGGGAACGGCCCCCTGGTCCCCCATTGCCCCCCCATGTTGAAATTCAAACCCCCTCGATTTTGACGAATCCGTCGGCTTCTGTGATTGTGGTTTTCCATTGCCAAGTGGCCCCACCTCATTAACAATATTCATAGACTGTTGCTGTGCACTAGTCATCAGGTTCTGAGTCAAATTGTCCGTTGTGGGAAACTGTACTGAAGGAGCACTTGCAAAATCTGCCCAGCCTTCATCGCTACCTTTCTCCAAGACTTTCCCACTACTAAAAGATTCCATGCCACCAAATGTGTCTGTGGTGCTACTAAAAGATTCCATGCCACCAAATGTGTCTGTGGTGCTACGTACAGTATTAGTGGGCAGTGGGATGGTATCAGGATGAGGGGTAATGGGGTTTGTCAACACTGGCATGGCTGTTGGTGCTGGAGGGAAGGGAGGCCCTGGGGCTGGCTGGGAAGGAGGAGTCGGAAAGTGGGCGAAGTTACCAAAATCATCGTCTTGTTGGGGGTCTGGGTCTCTGTGATTGGGGGCAGGGGGGCCCACGTGAGTGGAAGAATTAGGTGCAGGGGGGCCCACGTGAGTGGAAGAGTTAGGGGAAGGGGGGCCCACGTGAGTGGAAGAGTTAGGGGAAGGGGGGCCCACATGAGTGGAAGAATTAGGCACAAGGGGGCCCATGTGAATAGGAAATTGAGGCTGTGTTGATGGGAATAGCGATGTATGAGAGGGAAGAAGGTTGTCACCAGTAGCACTCAGCAGTGGTTGTGGGGAGTTAGTCTGAGGCCTCAAGCCTTCAAAGGCACTATACTTATCTTCAGGGTTAGATGGTGGCAGAGGACTAGTTGAATCATTACTAGGAGCAATACCAGTCAGAGTTGTATTTCTAAATACAGAGTACTTATCACTGGAGGAGGTCTCTGGTGGGAGGGGAGAGGGTGTGGCTCGCTGTGGAGGTAGGGCTGCAGGACTTCCAGCCAAGCCCTGTACTCTACTAGAAGTACTGTTAGTAGCTGAGTCAACTAGTGCCGCTGGTAAAACTGGTTGTAACTGAGATGGTAATTCAGGATTTACGGGAGCAGTATGGGTGTCTGGTATTAGGACTGGTTGAGGACCAGTGGGTGTGGCTTGTAGTGGTGGCTGACCAAGGGGTTGGGCCAGGGAAGAATGAAAATCACCAAACTCATCATCTGCACAGACAGAAGTATAGCATGAACTTGAACTATGAACATTTGTACTGCACCCAATGTGTACATTGTAGATGTGTATACGTTCTTGTAGTGTGATATTTCAACATGTATAGCACACTAGAAAGAATAGCACATCCCCACCCATACAAAAACCACACACATACACATAAACATGTAGTATGTGCTGCCAAGAAAGCAGTATCATATATGCTCACTACATTGCATGTCTCATAATAACTTGTGTGCTGTACACATGCATGCAAAAGGAAGCAAAAGGAACAATTCAAACAAAAAATCAGTCTCATGCTAAAATTTCTATTGGTGGTGCCACAGATAGTACAATACCTGAGGTGGCTTGGGGAGATGAGGGGTTGGAGAGAGAAGAGAGACCTGGGAGGGTAGGGACAGGCATGGTAGAACTTCGTTTCAAATCTTCCAGTGAAGGATTAGTATTCCCAGCCTACAGAGAAGGTACCATCATGTACTGTATATACATACATTGGTAAAAAGAGGATTGACATTCTGCCTTCATAATGAGTTCACATTATAATCATATTCATTACATTACATCATCCTGGGAGAAGAGGCTAGGGCACATTGTAAGAAAATTTCCCTGAAGGTAACCTGGACATGGCTCACAATCTTTGCTCACCTGTGCCAGGGCTACCAGGCCCAGTAGCACAAACAGCTCCATCTGACTGAGCTTGCCTGGTTGGCCCTTGTTTGTCCGACTCCATAAATCTCGGAGTTGAACACGTGTCAGTTTACTGGACAGCAGGACTGGATGGAGAAGTTCGGAGCTTACAAACTCATCCCCGGGTTTACGACACAGCCGGAAGACCTTGTGGTAGATGGGGTGGAACCGAGATGTGTCGACCCCTGAGGCAGGGGGTCCAAAATTCTGCATTTGTGGGGTAGAATTTACAAGCTCAGAAGTCCCCAGTTTTTGAGGGGCATTATTTGGATTTGCTGCTTGAAACTGCACTGCAGTGTGTCTATAGGCTGTCGATGGCAGACCACCTGTCATCTGGAGTACTGCTGCATTCTGTGCAGAAAACTGAGGGAGATGGGTACTGTCACTCCTCCTCTGAGGACTATTTGGGGCCTGTCCTTGCATCCCATGTAGTACATTGGTGGAGGTCAGCGGTCCCTGGTAGGCACTGGTGGCTATCATGTGACTTCCAGACTGCATCACACTACCTGCATGAGGAACATCACTTGGAACGGAGACAGGATCAGAACCTGACTTTGTCTGTAGAGTGTGACCGAGACCTCCAGTCAATGTATTTCCAATGGGTTGATGGGTCAGTGTGTGTTGTGCAGTGTTCGATAGTAGAGCCTGGGCTCCTACTGGGAATGCTACAGGTTCACTTCCATGAGGGGGTAGCTGATTGGAAGACTGGAAGTCTCCGAACGTGTCTCCTCCCACTCCTTGTGCCATTTCCTCACGTTCCATGTGTTGAGCAAACACACCCGAGAATTCATCACTGATAGCATCCCACGACCGAGCCTTGGTGGACTGTGAATGCTGTACTGTATCTTTGGTGGTAGGTTCTTTGAATGATGAAGGTTTAAACTGTCCCTTTTTAGTCTTCGATGAGGTGGAGAAGTCCAGGGACTCCACCATTAACTTCTTGTACATCTCAGCTAAGGTCAGTAGAGAGAGAGAGAGTTATGTGACTAACTGCCACATGATGTTATATGCATACAAAATGTGTATAGCACACTTAACTAATAGAATTCAGAAAGGAAACCCACCCACTAACCCATACAAGACACATAAAATGCATACACAATAGCAGGACACCGGATGAATGTACATGTCCGTCTAATTAGGACCCGAGATCAGGACACAGGTACTACACTAATCAGGACACTTTGGGGATTAAAGGTGTCCTGATCAGCAAATGTCCTGATTAAAAAGTCAGAGCATCGGGGGATGTAATTCCACTTTATCAAGATGTCCTTGTTCAGATTGAGGAGTTGTGGGCCTTGGAAAGTTGTTCAGCTTTCTCATATTTACTTATGCTTACCAGTATTAGGGGGTGGAGCTTCGGCAGCAGTAGTGACCTCTGGATCAGGAGCAATACTGGTTGGACCAGTTTCAACAGTGGCACTTCCCTGCTTGCTATTAACCCCATTTCCACCACTGCTGGCATTGGTCGGGGGTACAGTGGTGGTGGTCCGAGTGGCCTTGGACACCTCAGGAAGCTGCTTCACAAACAGGTCATCAAGATTTACTTTCTGTTTTGTGACACTGAGGCTCTGGAGCTTCTTCTTCTGTTGCTCCAGTTCCTTCTTCTTCTTCTCTTCCTGCATTCTTCTCTCGTGTTCCTGAGAGAGGCAGAGCAGGTGAGTTGAGAGAAGGAAAGGAGGGAGAGAAGAGAAGAGAGGAAGAGAGAGAAAGGGAGAGAGAAAAAGAGGAGAGGGATGGAGAATAGGGGGAGGGACCTGTGCATATGCCTGCTGGGTCTTGAACCCTGCTCCGCCCCCTGACTGTGGTACAGACTGGGATTGAGATCCCAATTGTTGTTGGCTGAAATGCTGCTGGTGGCCCAACTGCTGCTGGTGACCCAACTGCTGCTGGTGGCCCAACTGCTGCTGGTGCTGATTGAACTGTTGTTGCTGTAGACTCAACTGCTGGCTGGGCTGTGCCTGAAATTGTTGGAATTGTGGCTGGCCTACAGAAAAAAAGAATATACATGGTAATGTGTATAGCACACCTGCTAGAAAAATTAAGAAAGGAAGCCCACCTCACCAACCCAGACAAGACATACAACGCATGAGAAAAAAACATATCTGGTGGGGCCAGACAAGCTGCTAAGCAATCCCTGGATAGCGCTGTTTCGAGCTTATTAGCTCTCATCAGCAGCATGTGCACAAGAGGACACCAGATGCCCAGCATTGAGATGGTCTTTGTGGCATATGCCAACTCTCCCCACACACCCACTGTCCAAACCCACATGTATATGTACATACACATGCAACAATAACAATTGTATGGCCTGTTAACCTATTTACTGGAATGGAGCTCATTAATATATCACGTCATTGTGTAGCCTATAAGTAGGTTTGTGTGTCGAATAGTAATGTACATGTACATGTCGCATGTGTCAAACAGCACATCTCACCCAAATGGTAAGGAATGCAAGCCTACATGTCTGTATGGTGTGGCATACACAGTACACACATGCACATGTACATATACGTATGTAGCTCTTGCTGTGCACTCCAGTGTACAATAAGTGGTACAGTGTTCGTTGTTGGAATTATAGGAAGCAGCAGAAACTGGAGGAAGGAGTCTCCTTCCACACAAACATGTTCTGTGCATTACTGTTACATCCAATGACCTTGTTGGTAGCCCATCAGGAAGGACTGCTGTTGGTTGCCATAGTAACTCGTCTGGGGGTGTGGTTGCCCCACCCACTGGCCTCCCTGCACCCATCCCTATAGATACATCACAATCGATAAAACAGACCATCACTTACTATACCTCTGCACACTGCCATATCCAATTTCACTGCTCAGTACTTTAGCACATGCAAACAATGTACAAAGTAGTAAGCTGCACATTCATGTGTTCCAACGTAGATACTCTCCCGTCAGTTCTCCTACCTACTAGTACCCCCAGTGTACTATGTGCTGGTACCTGCTGATGGTTCCCCCATGGCTGCTGAGGCCCGTACTGACCGCCTTGGTCGGGGAACCTGGATATGTAGCAAGCAAAACCTTTGCAAGTAGAACGGTAGAGAGGCGTTAGAGGACCATCACTCACCAATTTTGACTCATCTCCAGTTCCTAAACAGTACTGCGAGTCTGCGACAATAGCCTAAAGTAGGCGGCCAAAGTTCTTGATGGGCGTTAATAAGGAGGCGATGCTGTTCTATTTAACGCACACCATTCTGCACGAGCCGAGCTCGGGGTTTTGAGCAGTTCCAGCGGACCATGGCACACATGGGTCTCAACCAGTACCTTCAACAGGTAAGAATTGTAGAACAGCTCACGATAAGCGGAATATCACGGTCAAAAGTATGGTTAATACATATTATTTCAAACCAGGAGACTTTCTTTGCTCCTTCTCTTGTATGTGTGCAGGTGGAGCAGTGTATTCGAATGGGGGATGGTGATGTCCTTGCTGTAAGTCAACTCCAAGCCATGTGTATACCAGTAATGTTACACTACATTACCTCTTCAGGAGCTGGTCTCATTCCGACACCCCCATGTCCACAGTTCAAAGCTGCAGGTACTTGTAAATGCAACCGTTATCTTGGACAAGGCAGCGGCTATTTCTGTGTGTGTCTGCAGAGTCCTGACTTTGAGAGGCAGTGCCAGGCTTATTTGGAGACCCCTTATGATGAGATGACAGCTGCACATATCAGGTGTGTGTGTGTGTGTGTGTGTGTGTGTGTGTGTGTGTGTGTGTGTGTGTGTGTGTGTGTGTGTGTGTGTGTGTGTGTGTGTGTGTGTGTGTGTGTGTGTGTGTGTGTGTGTGTGTGTGTGTGTGTGTGTGTGTGTGTGTGTGTGTGTGTGTGTGTGTGTGTGTGTGTGTGTGATGTGTCTGATATCGCAGGTGTGCAGGAGCTGTTGCTGAGGGTGACTCGGTGGATGCATTTGCCTGTCAAACAGTTGTCGTACAGTATCCTCTCCCTCTCCCTCTCTCCTCTCTCCTTTCCCTCTCCCTCTCCCTCTCTCCTCTCTCCCTAGCTCTCCCTTAATATTCCATAACTGATAACAGATCATTCCTCAAGGCATTTCAGGCACAGAAAGAGGAGAACTGGTACATTGTATACTGTATCTATATGCAGCTGCCACCATCCCTCTTTCCCTCTCTCCCTCTCCTTCCCTATTTTCAGGGCTCTGCCTGTTCTTAAAGTCGTGACGTTAGACCTGAGACTCTTTGCCATAAAGGTCTCTTCACTTATATCTCTCTTCCTCTCTCTCTTACTTCCAACTAGCCATCTTTTTTGCCTTTCACCTGTTATTTATTCCATACCCACCCTCCATCCATCTTCCAGTGACCCATTACTCTTCTTCATTGTTGCACACACACCTCTCCAGGCAGAAGCTCAGAAGGCCAGTAGAGGCCACTCTAAACCAGGAGAGCTGCTGGAAAAAGCTGCAGATCACATCATGTCATGTTTCAGAGTGTGTGTTAGTGATATGTAAGTGATGTACTTCCACATGTCACCTTCTTGCCTGTTCCCTCATATTTCACTCTTTCTCTCCCTCTCTCTCCTTTCCACTTTCTTCTTCTACATGTACATTATACTTTTATCTCTTCCACTTCCTCTCCTCCCTCCCTCTCTCACTCATCCCTCCCTCCCCCACTCTCCCCTCCTCCCTCCCTCCCCCACTCCCCTTCTCCTCCCTCCCTGCCCACCCCCGGTCATCCCCCCTCCCCCTCCCCCCTCAGGCGGACATCTGAGGACCAATCCAAGAGATGGGGCACTCTGGCACTTGTTAATCAACTCTTCAAAATCTACTTCAAAGTTAGATGCTATTTAGTATACTGAGTAGTATACTAGTGTCCTGATTTTAGAGTATACTGAGTAGTAAACTTGGAGTATACTAGTGTCCTGATTTTAGAGTATACTGAATAGTAAACTTCTGGTGTCCTGATTTTAGAGTGTACTGAGTAGTAAACTTCTAGTGTCCTGATTTTAGAGTGTACTGAGTAGTAAACTTGGAGTATACTGATCAGTGAGTAGACACTATACATACATGTCATGTATTTCTACAGATCAACAAGCTACCACTTTGCAAACCACTCGTCAGAGCCATTGATAGTTCTTCACTGAAAGATCGTTTCAGCCTCGCACAGACTGTCACTTACAAGTTCTTTGTTGGAAGAAAAGCAATGTTTGATAGCGAATTTAAAACTGGTAATGTTTGTAATATATGGTCGAGCATATACTAATGGGACAGAAGAAATTGTCTTGATTAGTGAAGTGTTCTGATTAGTGGGGTGTCCTGATTAGTGAAGTGTCCTGATTAGTAGGGTGTCCTGATTAGTGGAAGTGTCCTGATTTGTGAAGTGTTCTGATTAGTGAAGTGTTCTGATTAGTGAGGTGTCCTGATTAGTGAAGTGTCCTGATTAGTGAGGTGATCTGTTTTCATAGTTCTTGTTAACAAATCTACAGTGGAACCCCTCTAATCAGAACTAAACAGGAACCCCCCCCTGATATCACGTTTGTAGCACCTGAAATCAGGACACCTCACTGATCAGCAGTCATTAACCCTCGGTGTGCATGTGCCACAAGGGATACGGTAGTTGGGTCTGTGTCCGTTAATCAACATCTCACCTCTGGAGTGTCTGTTTATCCTAAAAACAATATCACGTACTCAACGGGCAATGAAGGTCGAAAAATTTGTGTGGATTTCTCTAAAACCGCTCTGTTGCAGAGATACACCACTTCCTGCATTGTATGGCCATCCGTGCAGTCAGCCATTTTAAAAGGCCCGCATGCGCATTATTAGCCTATCAATAGTGCATGTGTTTTCAAGGATTCGCACACATGTGGTGCCGAGGGTTCTGCACTTTAGTGCATTCATTTATTGAAAGGTTTCACCACTACATTGTCAACATATTCTAATTAATTTCCAGCTGCAAGTCTCCTGCAATTTGCCTTTGATAACTGTTATGTGACCTCCAAGAACAACAGGCGGTAAGTGGTGAGACCCCCACTGCACATTACCTGCTGAACCAGTTTTTCAAACAGGTTAATCCTGATCTACCTCATTCCTGTCAAGATGCTGCTGGTAAATATAGTAAATATTGGAAATACATGTACCTATTTTACTTCACATATATATACTGAGATTCCCTGGCTGTTATGTAACACTATAACCAAGGCAGCTGTTTGCCCAGCACCTTTCTCTCCCTCCCGTTCCCCCCCCCCCCCCCCCCCCCCCGACACACACACACACATACACATACCTCACTAGCATGTTAAGCTGTTCTCTGTGTTCTTCAGGGTCAGATGCCTGGTGCTATGCTCCTCTCTCACTACCGTCTTATGCAGTTTGTGGATGTAGCCAAGGCTGTCAGGTATATATATACCACAGACAACTCTAGCATGTGATTGCCTTCAACTCAGTAGCTCAGTTGGTAAGAATGCAAGTGTTGTGGGTTCAAATTCCACCTGAGGCAGCTTGAAAAATGGCTACCTTGCATGTGTAGCTTTGTGCTGTGATGATTTTGCCTTTGTGGGTTGGTGAGGTGGGTTAGTGAGGTGAGGTGGGTTAGTGAGGTGGGTTGGTGAGGTGGGTTGGTGAGGTGGGTTGGTGAGTTGGGTTGGTAAGTTGGGTTAGTGAGGTGGGTTGGTGAGGTGGGTTGGTAAGGTGGGTTGGTAAGTTGGGTTAGTGAGGTGGGTTGGTGAGGTGGGTTGGTAAGGTGGGTTGGTAAGTTGGGTTAGTGAGGTGGGTTGGTGAGGTGGGTTGGTAAGGTGGGTTGGTAAGTTGGGTTAGTGAGGTGGGTTGGTGAGGTGGGTTGGTGAGGTGGTTTCCTTTCTTTCTTTATGAATTCTTCTAGCTAGTGTGCTCTACACGATGTACATGTGTGTAATTGACTCCCTCCATCTTCCTCTTACAGCCAAGGGAATATGAAACTATTGTATGAGACATTACAGAAACATGAGGTCAGTCAATATGTTAATCAATATGTCTCTCTGTCAGTACGTCCGTTAGTCAGTCAGTCAGTCTGTCTGTCCGTCTGTCTGTCTGTCTGTCTGTCTGTCGATCTGCATAGTAATGATGTGTTGTTTCCTCTCAGTCGTTCTTCATTCACTTTCGGATCTACTTGATTCTGGAGAAGTTGAAGATTATTGCCTATCGCAACCTTTTCAAGAAAGTGTAAGCAATTATATACAATGTATCTCCTGCCTCCATTTTTATCACACTCACATCCTCACACACACACACACACACACACACACACACACACACACACACACGCACGCACGCACGCACGCACGCACGCACGCACGCACACACACGCACGCACGCACGCACGCACGCACGCACGCACGCACGCACGCACGCACGCACACACACACACACACACACACACACACACACACACACACACACACACTCTCTCTCTCTCTCTCTCTCTCTCTCTCCCCACAGCTATCTCCTTCAAGGTACTCACCTCCTCCCTCTGGTATCATTTGAAACTGCTCTGAGGTTCTCTGGAGAAGACACTGACATTGATGAGGTTCAGTGCATCATTGCCAACCTCATTGACAAGGTAGGAAGCTGGGGTAAGGAGAGAGCTGTGGCAAGCAAGTAGGTAGCAATGGTGGGCAAGTAGCTGTAAGCCATCCATTTTGTGTTTTGGGTAAGCAAGAATGAACCAAGCTAGTCACTCAGCAGGTGTGGCTCTATATATATATTGCACTGACTGAGTGACCCCCACATAAAAGCTGTTCATATGGGGCCTCTGGGGTGTTATGTTCCACATGCAAATGTAAAGCTGGCTCATTGACCAAGTGGGTTTTGCCCACAATAGTCCTAGCAAAGTAAACACACCAGAGGAGGTGCTGCACCTCTTACCACCAAAGACTTTCATTGTATATCCACATAGTATACATTCCATTGCTAAATTGTTATTCATTTTCTCATAACCACAGTAGGTTCCGATCTGTGGCCTAGATCCTTGTTTTGTGTGCGAATGTATTAGACAAGAATGTGTATATGTTAGCTAAACGTAATTGGGTGAGTGTCCACCTAGTCACACAGACTGGTACGTTATTGTGGCCAAATTATGGTTTCAGTATTTTGTTACCTTTTGCATGTAGACAATGTTCTAGCTACGACTAGGCGGGTTTGGCCTGCTTGCTCACAGTGCTGAGCGTGCTTCTAGTAACTGTGCAAGCTTGTTGGTGGTTTGTCTCCCACAGAACTACGTCAGAGGATACATGTCGTACAACCATCAGAAGTTGGTGGTCAGCAAACAGAATGCCTTCCCTGTTCTCTCATCTGTCATGAAGTAGACTATCAAAAGAATACCTCTCTCTCCCTCCCTCCCTCCTTTCTTTCTCTCCCTCTCCCTCCCTCCTGCTCTCTCTCACACATGCCTGTATCAGAGTTACTAAATTGTCTATGTAGAACTGGTACAAACACATTTTTACGTTGACATGTCATGAAAACACTTTGGTACAAGTGATCGTTAGTTGTAAAGAGTTAGAGAAGTAAGATCGAGGCTTCTGATGAAAGGGTGTGGTGAGCAGAGGGAAGCCTGGTGTGATGGAACTCTGATGACGTGTGTGTGTGTGTGTGTGTGTGTGTGTGTGTGTGTGTGTGTGTGTGTGTGTGTGTGCAGATGGTACATAAGTTATGATTAATAATAAATAAATACTGATGGGATATATGGGGAATTTCTGCAGGTGAGGAATTGGTGGTGGGAGAGGATATGGAGAGAAGGGGGAGGAAGAGAGGGAGAGAGGAGTAAAGGAGAGAGAGAGCTATCTAATATAGTTCTGCTTCTCTTATCTGTTGCTCCATATCTTCCTCCTCCTGGGCCTCTCTCATACTCCTCTGTTCTCTTGTATCTCTCCACAGAAAGGCTTCATCGTTCAACATCCTTGCCAGCTCTTGATTATGCTCCGAATAGAATCTCTCTAGCATTGTTCGTGTGTCAGGACGTAGCTGTAGAATCTTCATGTGTGCTATGGGACTATAGTTAGTCTGTGCATTTAACACGTGTTCTAGTTCTTCGCGTGTTTGTGAGGGCAGTGAAAGAAAATTCCAAACTCTTTGGAGGAGTTTGTAACCATCTGCTGCCAGGTCTTCTGTTCTGAGGAACAGGAACTGGTCTTTAGGAATGACCTTTAGCCACTGGGCTATGTGGACATGGTAGAGACTGATACCAAGTCGAACACGACCACAGACATTGTCAGTGACTGACTCGCGGCCGTACAGGGCTCGATGTGTGCACACCTGGAGTCTATGATTACGAAGACACTCTTCGAACTCTTGAATCTCCAGCTCTGCCGTTCTGTGAAACAAATCCACTCCATTCTGTAGGTAGTCATCAGGTATCGCCTTAAGCTTCTGAGCTTCCCAGCGAGTCTCACACAGGTAAGTGAAATCCGAATAGAGTCTTTCCACAGGGTCTCTCATGATGACAATGTACTTTGCATGGGGTACAATGCTATGTACAAGTGAAGGAATGATACAGAGATTCTTTGTCTCCCTACTGTCCCAGATAGTGGACTGGCTGGCATCGATAGCAAGTGCATGGGATGAATCAGTGGCAATGTGATGCGATGCATCTTGGAAATGCATGAGGTATCGGACGATGGAGAGGATGTTGTGGGGAAACTTTGCATTGAAGGGTACTCTGGTCCACCAGTGGGGCTCCTTGTTGATACCAGTCACAATGTCAGGATTGCGTTTCATCAACTGGTACAACTGCGAGCTCCCACACTTGGGAAATCCAATGAAGAACACACCTGGGACACAGACAAGAGATTTCGGCACCTTGGCTTTCTTCTCTTTCTTATCCTTCACCATAAACAGTTGACTCATGGCGTACGACGCCTCACTGTCTGTCAGGGAACCACTCTTATACCACAACATTTTTTTCACCTTTTGAGGGATGTACATGTTCATGTACCAACACGGATTGCGGAAATGTGGCTCAAATTCTGATGGAGGTGGAATGACTGTTCTAAGTGTGTTTATGAAGCTGCCAAGATCTCTTGAGGTATAAGTGGAGTTGGTGTCTGATTTACTCCACTCCACCAGGCAGGGGTCACTGGGGTCACTCATGTTGTCATGGTTACTGTGATGGCGACGTGAAGGTGGTTTAGAAGTGTGAGATAGGATATCGTAATCTGGGGAGTGTGTGTGTGTGTGTGTGTGTGTGTGTGTGTGTGTGTGTGTGTGTTGTGTGATATATGTGTTACGGTTATGATACAACAGAATGTTATCAGGTACATACCTGTGGACCATACAGTGTACACAGGACATGTGTACCCTAATTACCTGCGGCTATGGACTACTACTCCTGTATAAACATATACAAGATAAGGACACTGATGTCTACATCTCCCAGCCACTTTCACACCCAAAGAATGCCAGAACGACTTTTGTGCCATGCTATCTTAACTACAGCGAGCACATTATCTCTAAGGTTTGTGTAGTAACTAGTTACATACAGGTGTTGAAGTAGTAACATTGATACTGACTGCAGCAGTGTGTGTGTGGGAGGGTAGGCCGCAGGCCACTCCACCCACAAACCATCCCTGTTAGGCTTCCTATTTGTGGCTAGACTAATTAGAGAATAGTAAATACACTGAGTACCACTAGAACTTGAATTATCAGTACAGGACACTCCACCACTAGAGGTGATTAAGTAGACTCCTTAACCAATTAGAGTCATTTAAATACTGAAACCCTTTAAAATTTTGTCATTGTCCCTACTGCCTTTATTCACTAACACTAAATGGCTGGTAGGTATATAGTTTTCCTAGCACAGTCATCTACATTAACTTGGGTCAGTGTACAGATATTCATTAACTGTACACGTAGTACATTGCTCCATGTGGTGTGCAGTGTTGCTGTACGTGACTTCACCCAGTGTACAACCATCCCATTAATTGATCACAACTGGATTGATTACCTGCAGGGATCTCTAAAATAACTTGGATTGAAGAAGAATGGGGCGAAGTGGGGCTACTACAAGAGCTGGCTAGACCCAGACCACAGTGCAGCTGGAGAGGCATAAATGTGGTCTGCACGGATTATGATTCACGCTAAGTATTACAGGGCTATTGTCTGCTATATTACCCGCCATATTACCGCAAGATCAAGGGGTGCACAGGGGTGCACGGTTAGGTCACGAATTGCTAAATATTGAATATTATACTTTCGCTGGGTCACTTTATCATCTAATGTGTATCATTATCAGCAAACATCAAAGATTGAGAACTACAATCACACTAGACCTGCCCCCACAGACCAAGATAGCCTCAGGATGCACAGTACACAATGCCAGCTTATATAGCCCCATCAGCCCTGCCTCAATCAACCACCTCAAAGGGTAACTATCTCCACCATTGCAGCCCTATTCCACACCACCGCACAATTCCTCAGCACTAACTCAGCACTATCTCATGCCCTACCTACCCCACAACTCCACCAACTAACCAGTAGTACTCCACTAGTGGTCACTCCACACTGCTCACAGAGGGAGGAGATTAGTAAACTATCCACACACATTACTGTGGTCGTACCTGGTCACACAACCATTGTAATATTAACTTCAGCTTTAAAGTTATCTCATCATTACTACAACAGCAGGAAGTATATACATGTAGTCATTGGTGGAGGGTTTTCCTCTGGGACATTCTAAGACTCTCCTCACATCGCTAAGGATCCCTATACTCCTTCTCTAACAAGCTGGCCTTCTTAGCTATAGATCAGCATGACAAGTCATTAGAGTTTCTCCACACTCATCAATGGCCTTATTTAAGTTGGTACTTGCAATTCTATGCAATAATATTTACTGCACCACGTGTGTGCAGTGTGTCTTAAATTTACTTTTGCAGTGACATTGAGTTACATAGACTATTGGAGATCAGCAGTATGCTTAATGTACAATGTCATGTGCATTTTGTCATATTGCAGGACACACACACACACACACACACACACACACACACACACACACACACACACACACACACACACACACACACACACACACACACACTGTATGGTGCATGGACATTACACCCATACATCTTAATTAAAAGGCAACTGAGTTAGGTGGCCTAATAATAAGTCCATTGCATGTTGAGTTGTGTTGTGTTGCTTTGCCTTTGTTGTGTTGTTGTTGCCTTGCCTTTCTCAGCATCTCTTGAAGAGATTGTTCATGGATATGATCACCTGTACCTCGCTATTGTATTGTTTACATTCTACTGAATTGTTCCCAGACAATTAATTGAGCCACCTGATAACCTTGATGTCACCGAGGCAACCTGATTAGTGAAGTGTTAAAACCACTGATACAAATACGAGCAGCCATCAAATGGCGCAGTCACACGGCGCGGAGAATACTGTAAACATTATATAGTCCATAATATTTACTAATGCACGTCTATACTACTACTTACAGTTTTAACACTGTATATACAGTACACAGAAGTATTAATAAATCATGTCATACCTACTGTCACTGCACGTCTCCCTGTCCTAGACATATCTCCTCCCTGTTGTCCGTTCAACCAAAACCATCCAATACAGCACACGTTGAGCAACACGGACAAGCCGACCAGACCACGGAACATGGTAGACACAGCCATACGCATGACTTTACCTGCAGACGTCCAGAACTGGTTACTAAACCACTACGCTAACTACCACAGGAATACAATGGAATTGCACGCGCGAATCCCTATGTGCGCATGGAGGCGTGGCTCCGCGCGCGTACTGCGCAATGCGCACGGTACGCGAAGGCGGGAATTCACATCAAAGAGAACTGAGAGAAGAGAACCTGCAGACCTCCAGAACTGGTTACTAATAATAATAATAATAATATATTTTAATGACAAAAGAAGCCAGGGAGGCATTAGTCAGTACATGTACGTGCTATAAAAGCATTGTGTATGAAATATGCAACTGCATTGTTAAACCTTGTTAGATGATTCCAATAAATAAATAAATTTCTGTTCTGATGATAACCACTTGTATCCTGGAAAGTCCATTTGTATTGTTTGTTCAAGTTGGTCACGTAATGTATTATACTTGGAACACACACACATGAAATGAATCTCGTCTTCTATCATGTTACATTTCTCACAGGGTCGTTGACATAGAGGGATGGACTGCGGTTTGTGGTATCTACCGCGCTCTATTTCAAGACTGTACATGTGGCATCCCACTCTCAGCCGAGTCATAGACACACGTAGTGTTGTTACTAAACCACTATGCTAACTGGGTTCAGGATTCGCGCGAATCCGGCCCTACGTACGTGCACATGGAGGCGTGGCTCGCGCTCCGCGAGCGAGCGTACCGCGCGATGCGCACGATACGCGAAGGCGGGAAGGAATTCACATCAAAGAGAACTAACACAATTACGCCTTATGTAGAGTATAAAATTATTAGTTTAAAAGTTCTAGTTTCTCAAGTTCTTCTCGAAGTGATTTTTCTGTCTTTATCTTCTCCAACTGTAAGAACAAAACCAACAGACCAGCTAGCAGGCTCAATTCACACACATTAAAATATATGTGGCTCAGTTATGGTGGGATAAGGTGCCCTAGGGTCTTGTGGTACACTACATCAATGACTGGCTATTAGTCTAGTGCTGCCGACTACTACAACAAAGGCTGTGGTCAGGTTGAAGGTGAGAGCTGGTTAAGTGTTCAGTTCACATTATAAATTGGTGGTAATTACCTGTGGTTTCTGACTTTAATTGCTATATCTGTCTTCATTAGCTTCACACGTTAATGATTACGCTGCGGGATTGTAGGGTCACCATATTAGAGAGAAGCTGGCCACAAACTCAGGCTTTTAGACCACAGTGGACAGGACTAAGAACTAAGGGCAGCTGAATATTTTATCATCCTAAAAGTGTACGAGTATTGAAATCAGGATTACTCACAAATCAAGACACCTCACAAATCTGGAGAACTCACTAATTTGGAAAACCTCGCAAATCAGGACACCTCACAAATCTGGACAACTCACTAATTGGGACACGTCACTAATCTGGACAACTCACTAATTAGGACACATCACTAATCAGGGCACTTTTGTCCCATGGATGTGTGAGTACTGTACATGTACATGCATGTAAACCTGGTTTAGCTCCAGTTGTGTCCCCTCTGCCTGTTGCTGCTTCAACTGATCAATTTGCCTCAATTTCTGGAGAAATAAAATGTAGTATAACTATCAAAATAGACTGATTAGGACACCGTGATAGCAGGTCACTATAAATTGGCCCAAATATACAACTCAATCAGGACACCTCACTAATCAGGACACTATCTCCCATCCCAATAGTTGCCTACTGTATGCCGGCACTAACCACACCCCCAACCATAGTGATGTGCACAACAACCTTTTTAAGATTCTTGATTTTCTTTTCCGTGTCACCACTGGCACTCCCTCCCTCTCCACCTCCTCCACCTTCACTCGTACCACTCACACTAGCCCCACCCATCAGGTGTGTTGCCATGGATACAGCATCTCTCTGCTCTTGACTCCGCCCACTGAGTGAATCCTGCTGTTGCTTATTACGTTGCTGTTGTTGCTTTTTGCGTCTGTTCCTCTGAGCGGCCTTTGACCCTGAGTTCAGACACAGAGGAACTGGTCTGATCAGGACAGCAAGAACCCCTCTAATTAGGACAGCAGGAACCACTCCAATCAGGACACCTCAATAAACAGGACAGCAGGAACCCCTCTAATCAGGACACCCTGAAGTGAGGACACCTCAATAAACAGGACACTTTTGCTGCTTTAAACCAATATTTCAATCACTAAATGGCCCATATCCTCTTGTACATGTACATGTACTTTCAATCCATATTCCTGACACAAACTGATCAAGATACTTTCATTTTTTCCCTGACAATGTCCACATTACGGAGATTCCACAATAACACAAAAGAATGTGTAAAAGGAGCTACAGTGGAATTTTACATCATACATGTTTGTGTCGTGATTGGATTGTTGCAGTTGTGTATGACCTACCACCAGACTGCTGCTCCTCTCCTCCCTCTGCCTGTGAGAATATGACGGTCAGTGATGTTACTGACCAGAGGATCAGTGTCTAACTTACAGCTGGTGGTTTGGGTCTCCCTCTCAGTGCAGGAGGAACATAGGCAGCTGCTTTCTGCCCTGGGTGAATAGAACACGCACCATTACTACATGACAACTGAAGAACCATCAACGAGATAAGCATAATGAGGACACCTCAATAAAATAGTCGACACTCTTTACAATGTTTGTGTACTTTTCAACCTCCAAATCAGGACACCTCACTAATCAGGACGACTCACTCATCAGGACGACTCACTAATCAGGACAACTCACTCATCAGGACGACTCACAAATCAGGACGACTCGCTAATCAAGACACTCTCCTCTGTACCATTAATATTCTGTTCAGGGGGTACATGTACATGCATTTTGCAAATACTAATATATGTGAACTTGGGCCACAGCAAGTGGTAGGGAGGCTAGTCAAATGGCAGACAGCTGCGTCAGGCCACATGCAGTTGGCACTCATCAGCACTGTGTGCGGGGATTTTTCTAGTTTCAGGGGGGACATCAGGACTTCCTAAAATTGAGGAGGGGGGGGGGGGGGGGGCTAGCCTTGTATCGAGACTGTCCCGTGTTGTGTGACTTGGAAATATAAATCGATCATAGCCCATCTCAGGGAGGGCAAAGCCACTTTCAGGGGAGGGGGGGGGGGCAAATTGCCACCCTAGAAAAAACCCTGGTGTAGTTGTACAACTAGTGAGCATATATGCCCACTAGCAGAGCAGTACATACAAACCAGGTGTTGTAAAAGGACACTAAGCCACTAGGCATAAACTCCACTATTAATATGCTATGGTTTACACAAGGGCAACCAAAACTAATGACTAGACACCACTACTATTCATTAATTACGTAAGAAGATGTAATACAGTTTTATTGGCATGTGCAGTGAGCTTGTCTAGTGGAGTGGTCTGATTAATTTGATCTCCTGATTAATATGGTGTCCTGATTTCTGAGGTCTTGTGTAATTCAGCCCAGCCAGCTAAGCTGCCTCAGTTATACAGCTTGTGATGTAATGGAGCTATACCTGTAGTAATACTGGCAGCCATTATGGACGGAGGAGGTGGCACAGTCACATCGGGAATGGGGAATGAAGATACAGGAATGGGACGCCAGCAAACCTATACAAGAGGCAGTGCATGTCTTATCTCACTCCCACTGAGAGATGTAAGGTACCTCCCACAGTTCTTGCTGGGGAGGTGTGTCTTCCTGGAACAGTAGACTACCCTTGAAGTGCCAGAGCTTGAACCTGCAGTGTATTCAGTGAGAGAGTGGAGAACACAATATTCAGTGAGAGAGTGGATGACACAATATTTATTACGTACCCATTTCCTTCTCTAAGACGAGGTGCAGTGGTTGCCGTGACGACGTGGATTCCATCAGGACACCATTGAAAGTGGGTGGAGTCACTGGCCTATGACATACCGGAGATTATGGTCAATAGTCACTTTCATTGCAAAGAAATACAGTACATGTAGCTCATTCTGCTGTATAGTGGAACCTCTGAACACCCCCAGACAAGCTTATATCTCATACAGAGAGCTCGATCTAGGAAGTGTACTGACTAGAGGGTGTCCTGACTTCAGGGTGTCCTGATTAGAGGGTGTCCTGATTTTAGAGGGTGTCCTGATCAGGGCTCCCACTGGCTATACTGCAACATACCTGTGGCTTGCTGAGTAGCTTCAGAGACTTCCTATCCCAGAACTCCTACAGAGATAAACACACCATGGGAACTGGTATGACAACACTATGGGGGAAGTATAGTCCATACCATGTTGCCCCTCAGGTTACCAAACCCAGCCAGGCAGAGAAGTGGAACATGTTAAGGAAACTAGACAAGTTTGCTACAGACATAGACAGATGGTTACATGTAGAGGGGAGCTGGAATGAAATAGTACTGAAATCATGAACATATATGCACACAAACACACGCACACACACATGCACACACACACAGCAATTGTGTGGTAAATCCAATTTCTGGAGGATATTATTTCCATGAGGGTTGAACTGGACCAGGTTCCTGTGTCCGGTACCGAAGTCGTGGATGGGATCACTTTGACTATTGAATAGAGTGGCCTTACAGGGCATGACTGGTACATGATGTCAAGGTCAATGTGGCAATGAACCTTCCACAACAATTATTGACATACAAGCACCTCTCACTGAGTGTGTTTTGAATGCATAACATAATGCCTGCTATCAGAGCTGTAGAGCAACAACGCATATTTTTTGAACCAGTGAACCAAGCCTATTGTATTCATGTCACATACATTGGTTCCATCTCAAGGCCTAGTAGATTGCATGGAAACATGTATACGTCTAGAACATAGAATGTTGTGGGTTCAAGTCTCACCTGAGGCAGCTCATTTTTCTTTGAAAATGACTGTCTTGGGTGAGATGCATTTGTATTGTGTTGTACTGCTTTGAGAGAGTCTCGCGGTTTGAATACTTCATGTACACATAAGCCCTAAACTCTAGGTATAATTCAACAGTACAACTGATGGTGGATACAGCCATAGAGGACACAGAATTCCTCTGAGTTTGGGTTCCACTGTACATCGTAGATTGGACCTTTCTTGTCCAGGATGACGAGGTTACCATCTCCTCGAGCTGACAGGTACAGGAGGCCTTGTTCACCATAGTAGGAGGCACCTGTCTTGTCTACATCTGTGGAGGTGACCACTAGTACTGCTGAGCCTGGAGAGGGAAGGGAAGATGGAGGGAGAGGGGGAGGGAGAGAGAGGAGAGGGGGGAGAGGGGGAGGGAGAGAGAGGAGAGGGGGGAGAGGGGGAGGTGAGGGGGAGAGGGGGAAGGGGAGAGGGGGAGGGGGAGGGGAGGGGGAGAGGGAAGGGGAGATGGTTTTACATTGTATATATACACAATCCATACCCCTTCTTCCTCATCCTACCTTTCTTGTTCCAGGAGAACTTGACATTGTCTGCTCTGTAGAAGCTGCGACTAGCGACAATGGACCCAGCCCCCTCCAGCTTGGGATACTGGTACATCCGCACAAATGAGGGGGCACCCTGCAATAATAGTCATGATGTGTATTGAATCTTTCTCGAGGTATCCAGATTAGGGAGATGTGATTTCAGGGGACACATAAATATAGTCCATCATTTCATCAACCATCATCAGAACAATAGCAGAATGAAACACAAACCTGCCAGTATAGTAGGATTAAAACTCTACCTTGCTGCCAGGGACATAGACTGCAATCTTATAGGGAGCAGAGGGTGAGAGAGAGTAACTAGACAGACCCTCCACACGGAGTTTGTTTGACGGTACTGTACCTGAAGATGACATCATAGGAATTCTGACACACACACGTGCACACACGTGCACACCCGTGCACGCACACACACACACACACACACACACACACACACACACACACACACACACACACACACACACACACACACACACACACACACACACACACACACCAGGCCTGCCTCCCTCATAGCAATGAACCTCATTAGTAACATTCCTAGTACACAGCTGCTCATCCTCAGCCCACTGGGGACACCTGTAGAGAGGATAGAGAGACATTCAGATAGAATGACCAGTTTCCTTCGAATATTATAGTAAAGTCTCTCAAATGAGGACTCCTTGAAGTGATTATAGCTTGATGAAAATGGCCTACCAACCCAGGTTAAGGGTGTCCAGTTAGGAGGTTATATTTAGTTGTTAGTGTTCATACCATCCATTTTGTTTCTTCTGTATCAGTTCCACTACCATCTCTGATGACTGAGTGTCCCAGACTGTGAGATTAGGCTGTCCAGCTTGGTCCTTTTGAGCTAGAGGGAGAGAGGGAGAAGGGGAGAGGGAGGGACAGAAGGGGAGAGGGAGAGAGAAGAGGCGAGGGGTAAGGTGAGAGAGTGAGGGAGAGAGGTTGAGAGGAATAGAGAGTGAGGAGGAGAGGAGTAAAGAAAGGGGAAAAGAGAGAGAAAGAGCTAAAGGTGCCCACCAGCATATGGCTCCCACAGTGCTAGGTATGTTCCTTGAGGAGAAAACTGCAGACATCTTGTCTTGGGTCGGGGCAGAGCACACTTCACTTTGTTACTGGATACATCTAATACCTGTACACTAATGGAGAGGTGGTGTGAGGTGAGAAGATATACTGTGTGCAATAAAAGGGAGTTTGCCATTAACTAATTACACACACACACACACACACACACACACACACACACACACACACACACACACACACACACACACACACACACACACACACACACACACACACACACACACACACACACACACACACACACACACACACACACACACACACACACACACACACACACACACACACACACACACACACACACACACAATGATCATACATTTCAATATCTTACTTCATTCCATCACACCATGCTAATAGAGATCCATTGGGGCTGTATGCAATAACCCGACAGTTCTGTGAAGAGCTGTGAAGTACCAGTGATCTCTATATTGAAGTGTAATATGTGAAACTGACACACTGGCATACCTTAAAGGGTCTCCTATGTGACCTTTGACCTCTCCACCCACAGAGAAGTGTACTATGCTAATTCCCTGACTGCCTCTAACTGCAGTTTAATGATCAAGTAGGGAAGAACATCAGACAGTGAATATTGACTACCAATATCAATACACATACACATAACTCGTGCCATACCAGCTAGCTGCGACTGCATCTTTTCCTAAGCGCGTGACGTCAGTAGTATTACGTCATCACGTAGGCCCATCCTACACAAACAATGGAGACGACCGAAAAGCACCAAGCTGTACCTACAAGTGTTGTCGACGCACATTCTTCCTCTGATTTGAGTAAACAGCTCCTACGTGCCAGTACAGACGGCGACCTTAATGAAGTGAAGTACCTGGTGGAAGAGAAGCATGTTGACCCACACTCTTGTAGAGGTGAGCAAACCCATGGCACTCCACTTCACTACGCCTCAAAGTATGGTCACCTGGACATTGTGAGGTACTTAGTGGAGGAGAGAAACTGTGATGTGAAGTGTAGGAATAAAAACAAGGACACTCCTCTCCATTCTGCTGCTATACGTGGTACATTAACTATAGTGCAGTACCTAATCAGTG
Organism: Theonella swinhoei; assembly: GCA_963970385.1. NCBI lineage: Eukaryota > Metazoa > Porifera > Demospongiae > Tetractinellida > Theonellidae > Theonella > Theonella swinhoei. The sequence goes on along the minus strand of OZ019959.1, from coordinate 4,497,511 downwards.
AAAGAGGCTGTGACCCAATGTGTAGAGGGCAGGTTGGTAGAACTCCTCTTCATTGTGCATGTCGTAATGGCAGACTTGATGTAGTGAAGTACTTGATAGAGGATGTGAAGGTTGACTCCTCGTGTCGAGATGAGAAGGATGCAACTCCACTTCACATGGCTGCATTTTTTGGAAAGTTATCTGCAGTAAAGTCACTAGTTGAGGACTACCTGTGTGATCCTGGTGTCAGAACCAAGAATGGAGAGACTCCTGCAGATACAGCTAGGATAAAAGGCCACACCCACATCACTTCCTACCTGTCATCCATTGAGAAGACAGTCTCCAGTGAGTGTGAGGGTACCTCCTGATATACATGTACCTACTGTCTTTAACATTCTGAGGTTTATACATGTACATACTGGGACTAGATGTAGAAGTGGTGCATGTACATTCAGGTATTATAGGGTCTTGTAGTTAAGAGTTCCTTAAAGCCTATGTTTGTGAGTGATACTGATATTCACTAGACTCTGAATGACAAAAGCAAGCTGATTTCATGACCCCCCCCCCCCCCCCCCATCCCAACTAGCTACATGTACATGTGTTTGATTTCACGAGCTGTATTGGCTGCATGCATTCACCTGTTGATACTTCGCTTTATCTTCGGCCCAGCCATCTGAGCTGCCTTGGTAGTACAATACTTCTCAGTTAGTAGACGATCTTGTCAGACGGTCACAGGTTTCAATGGTGCCCAATCACCTCACTTTCTGTGACTGTTTTGGGTGAGTTGTGGCGTCTAGGTTTGTACCTCACTGTTCTAACCCACACATGTCTAGCATTGCCTACAAGTGTCTCAAACCTCTTCCCTTCCCTCTCCAGCTGACCTGTGTAGAGCTCTAGTGGCTGAGTTAAAACCTTACGCCAGGAAAGCCACACCCACTGGGAAAGTGTTAGGCAGTGGAACATATGGCTCAGTCATTGAGCTGACATCAGCCAGGGAAACTGTGGCTGGGAAGGTATTCAGAATGTCATCATCTGTGAATCTACGAACAATAGCCAATAGAGTGTGTGGGGAGCTGATCACAATGGTGCGACTCCACCATCCCAATATTGTCCAGTGTAAAGGAGTGAGTTTACTGACAGACCAGCCCTTGCCTGTTCTTCTGATGGAACGAATGATGAGCAGTCTCCATGACTACCTCCTGCACCGAGACAACTCCAATCTTTCAGTGGAGAGAAAAGTGTCCATTTTACATGACACTGCTAGTGGACTGAACTACCTTCACAGCCAGACACCTGCCATCATCCATCGAGACTTGACTGCAAAGAATGTGCTACTGGACTCACAGCTGAGGGCCAAGATAGCAGACTTTGGTAACTCTCGAATCATGGACCTTGACCCCGAAGCCAGCCCCGAAACATTGACCAGTTTACCAGGCACTCTAGAGTACATGCCTCCCGAGGCACAGGGAGGTAGTGTAACATATGACCCCAGTCTGGATGTGTTCTCATTTGGGCATTTATCACTCTTCACTGTCACCCAGACACCAGTACGACCACTTCTCCCTCCTAATTACTCCGATTCAAATGGTAAGCTTCTTGGCCGTTCTGAAGTAAAGAGACGTGCAAGGTTTGTGGAGGCAGCTGAGCAGGTGTTGTCAGAGAATCATTCTCTAGTGTCAGTGATGAAACAGTGTCTCCATAACAACCCAGCACAGCGACCTCACACTGCAGAACTGGTGACAAGACTACAAGAAATGGTGACTCCTGGTGAGTGGTGGCCTCACTTTCCCTTCATATTCCTTCTGTGTCTCTATAAATATGATTTCTCTGTGCAGGTAGTGCAGTCTCCACTCCAGGAGACACCCACTCACCCAGTCATGGGAGAGGAGCAGTGGAGGTAGACTCAGAGACAGACAACAGTTTCATAGAGAACAGCAGCAGTGCTACTGGGAGACATGCCAGTATGTACATACCTCTGCCTCTATATGCAGATTACAATGGTCACTTATCTTACTAGATTTTAAACCTGACATGATAAATCTATGGAAGCTGTCAACACATGCTGGAGTCATCAATATTACGGAAGAAACTTCAACCAGATACAGAGATATAGGAGTCATTTTACTTAAAGATAGAAATGGTGCAATAGTTGATGGGATTGAAAAATCGGTAAGGGGTGAGCCACTAGAAGCAGTGCGCATGATCTACGCTCGGTGGATGAGGGAAGATGTTGACTACTCGTGGAGGAAACTGACACAATGTTTCAGAGACTGTGGCCTCAATTTTCTTGCTAGTAACATTGAGGAACACTTTGGAATTCGGCGAAGTACGTTATTTTGATTATACTACCATATATCTATTCCTATAGTTATAGTGAAAATGAAAGTTTCCCCAAGTAATTTAGGGCATTGGCTATAGCTTTGTACACATACATGTATTATTGGTGAGAGCAAGCCCACCTAGTCATTCCAACAGGCCAGTTTTTTGAGTTTCAATTTTACATACGCACAGCAGGTGGGCTCACTCTGCTCACCGAAATTGCATTGCATTCACCTAGTACAGTACTCCTCTGGAACTTACACTCTACTTCTTACATGATCTATAACAGATCCAGCAAAGAATGAATGCACTAAAGTGCAGAACCCTCGGCGTCCGCATGTGCGCGAATCCTATATAACGCGCGCGAATGCTGTAAAGGCAAGAAACTCGAGGTTGGCTCTGTACACTGCTGGAAGCTTGACCGGAGCAGTACGCATGCTTGTACTCCCTCATGCAGTAACCACTGGTGCTTCGCTGTACATCGAACAGGAATACCTGATCGCGGGTAAGCCAGAGTAGGCTAGATCTAATTAGCATATTGGCTCTTTTGCTTGCGTTTCACACCATAACTCTTGAACGGAGCGGTTTCAAAGAAAACCCCACAAATTTTTTGACCTCTGTTGCCCGCTGAGTACGCAACAGTATTTTCAGGATGAACAGACGCTCCACAGACATACAGACAGACAGACACACACACACACACACACACACACGTGCGCATGCGACCAAGTACCATAACCCTCGCTGCGCATGCGCGCCGAGGGTTAATGAGAGGGAATTGAGGCAGAGATCTATCCAGAGAGGTGCAGTGTATACACACATAATTATTATAACCATTGTCATTGGCCACTGATCTACTCCATTATGTACGTAATGTACTCACATCATACGTACCATTGTACAGGGACCAACCTCTTCCTTTCATGATTTCTGACTCTTGAAACCCACTCTAATTACGTGTAATGGAAAGTATACGGCAGACTTTAGAGGAAAGACGGAGACTAAAGAGAAAGAAGCTTTCTGCCTTACATCCAGTCGTATTCCAGGTAGTGTTTAGCCTATTGTTAGCCTTTTTAGGACCCTTAGAAGGCTATGCTGTCGAAAAAGTGCGCGGAATGTCGCTGCAGTACCCTCGTAGGATGTCACGGGTAAGCAAATGACGCCATAACTTTTGAACGGAGCTGTTTCAGAGAAAACCCCACAAATTTTTTGACCTCTGTTGCCCATTGAGTATGTGACAGAATTTTCAGGACGAACAGACGCTCCAGAGGTGAGATGTGACTTAACAGACAGACAGACAGACAGACACACGCACAGACCCAACTACCGTAACCCTCCTGCGCATGCGCGCCGAGGGTTAATAATACTTATAAGGCTACCATAGTATTCAGAGGAGGTTGGAACCCATCACGTGAGAGGTCACGCGCTGTAGACCATCTATAGGAGTTTTGTATGGAAATGTTTTCTCTGTCTACAAGGTAGCTAGTGTAAATGTAAGCATGTCACCTGAAAGTGCTAGGTGAGTATACTCGAAATATGGCCAGTACCCCAAGAGTACGCTTCGGGTTTGGTTGTTACAAGCCTTAGAGAGTTTTTACCTCGGTCTTCCTACAGGAAGCTGAAGTGTTGGTACGTCTGCCCTTGGTGTAACTGTTGAGATCGCTGAGCCTTCTTCCCCAAACTGCTGTGTAAAATACTGATTGGAATCTTCCACCTATAAATCAACGTGCGTACATTCTTTACAGCTTACACGGGTGTGATCATCCAATAGCGCGTGTGTAAATCACGTGTCAGTTACATAACATTACATTCGGTTCCAACTTCCTCCGCATAGCATTACTGCCATCAACCACGCATCCATCTGTTCCTCCCTCACAAAAGAAACATAACTTACCATTCGTTTGCCCCTCAACTCCAGCCAGCTTCAGATCCCCAGCCAAGGACTGAAGTTGACTAGGGCATGAGTCATCATCATACAGTTTTTGTTTACGCACATCCCAGGCACCTACAACATATTCCTTCACTAATGATCAAAGTTGTATTCCCAGAGCTCACTTCATAGGCAAGTTTTCTCTATACTATTAAGCTTGTCAAAATTTACATATCTGTCTCCTAAAAGCTCCCTAAGCTTCTCCACAAAGATGACTCTAATATTACTATAGGCTGAACACTCCCCCCCACACACACGTGAACTACACTCTCACACTCAGCACCACACAACACACACTCTGATTTGCCTTCACTACCTCTATGCCTGCCTAACTCTTCATTCAAGCCCTGTGTTCCTGACCTAAACTTAAACAATAGTCTAGTTCCTGCATCACCAACCCCACGCAAATACCTTTTAAATTCTACTTCCTTCCCAAACCTTTTGTACATATCTAATTTTACTTCACTATTCAGTCCTTCCTTAAAGTGCTTACCCTCCTTTTCACTGATTCTCTCCTCTGTGCAAGCCAAAAATGAAGCTAGTGAACTCTCTCCCCTCTTAATATCCTCCATCCATTCATGCTTATCCAGACCTAAAGACACAAAGAGTTCATCAACCACTCTACCGCATGCTTTCCTTTGTCTACCTCTACGAGGCTTAGTTTCCTATTCCCGACTAAATAATAGCTTTGGGTGTCTATCCTCAGGCATTGATACTAATTTATGCCACCACTTTAATTTAGCTCTATCCCTTTTACCCCTCAATGATTGTAAACCCATATCACCTCTAACTGCTTCATTGCAAGTTTTAGATGAACAACCCAGTATCCTTTTAGCTCCCACCAAGATAATGGATTCTAATGCAGCTACTTCACCCTTATTTCCTCCTAAATCCCCCCTCCATGCTTCCATACTCTATACTAGGTCTAATTACTGTATATATGAACACAAATGGTTTAGATTTCATAACTAGGTGAATGCAGCACATTTTTGGCAAGTGGAGCGGTTCCACCTTGTCATACAATCGTATCAATGGGCCAATGCACGTAAAATTAGATTTCACGCATAACCGTTGACACGACTAGGTGGGCTCACTCCACTCGCCAATTATATCCCATGGTCCCCACAGTCAATTACATCATCTAATATTACATAATTTCTACAACAAGCAAATGTTAATTGCAGTACTGGACATTTGTAACTGTCACTTTCTCCTTCCATCCCTTCTCTCAGGCACCATAAGTGATGAAGAAGCCAGAACAATTGTACAAAAAGCCAAGGAATCTGGAATCATCAAGCAGCGGAATATAGTGGCAGTTGTCACTGGTGTCATGGGAGCTGGAAAAACTTGTTTTTTGAAGCGATTTTTCAAGAAAGGTATTCCAGAGGCCTACACTAGCACAGGAGTCACTGGCGAAGCTTATCGAGGTATCCTGCGCCACGTTGCAAATATCCGCACACTAGAGTACCTCCCACGAGGAAGGATTCTTCAGCTTTTGGCTCCTCTTCTCAAAATGGGAGTAGATGAAGGTGATGTAGAAGCTCTAGCACAAATCTTCCTTGATGCCCGGTTAGATCCCTCCTCCTCCCATCACTCTCACAGTACTACTCACAGTACTACTCCATCTGTACCAGTGTTTCATTCTTTTACCCAAACACAAATGCCAACAGATCCCTCCTCCTATCACTCTGATGTTGCTTCTCAACCTGAGCCAATACTGCATTCTCAGATAATCTTTTCTCAAAACCAGTTAAAAAATCTAGTTCAGAAGGAGCCTAAACCTGAGGTATTACCTGAGAGTTTAAGGTTAGAGCTCATTCACATGCTGGATACTGGTGGGCAGCCTGAATTCATGGATGCCATGCCATCACTAGTGCACAACTCTGACCTTATGATCCTTGTCTTGGACTTGACCAAGGACCTCGATGACCACCCCATACCATCCTTGTACAAGAGTGGGACAAAGTATGAGAAGCTGAATGTTTCACGACGTACCAACAAGTTGATCATCCGTCAACTTATTCGCACAATGCAGGCCAAACGAGCACGTTTCAAGGGACAGCGCAAGACAAGAAGTACCAAATTCCTTGTGGTTGGCACACACAAAGATTGCATCAAAAAAGATCTCTCCAAAGTCTTAGACACCTTCAATGAAAAGCTCAGGAAAATATTTGATGGAGCAGTCAAAGATGAGCTGATTCTGTATGAAGGAAAGCGAATATTCCCACTCAACTTGAAGACCCCAGATGAAAGTGATGAAAAAGTGCTACAAAGCATATCAGAGAACATTCGATTTTCTTACATAGAAGAGGTTGAGCTGCCTCTTTCCTTTTTCATGTTTGAGCAAGATGCTCATAGGTTTGTGGCAGAGAGGGGAGGTGTGGCAGTTTTGAACTTTAAAAAGTGCTTAGAGATAGGTATAAAACTGAGCATGAGTCAGAAGGTGGTTCAGGCAGCTCTGCTCTACTTACATGAGCACAACGTCTTCCTCTACTTCCCAGATATTCTCCCCAACCTTGTCTTTCTGGATCCACAAGTACCTTTAGACCTTGTGAATACCATTGTGCGCTTCAGTTACTTGGCTGAGAAGAATGAGATTCCATGCCTCACAGAGAAGCAGCAAGACATGTGCCAGTGTGGTTGCATTACTCTTGATCTTCTGAAGCATGGAGAGCTGTCTTCTAGTTTTGTTGACTCTGTCTATCAGCCTGAAGATGCAATAAAGCTCTTTCAGAAGATCTACACCATAGCCCCCCTGAGTGTAGCATCACCAAATTCTGGAACAGCCGAGAGAGACAGGGAGTACCTAATGATGTGCTTGCTTCCTGATAAGAGAGAAGATGAAATCCGTGATTGTCTTTCTCTCCTACGTGTATCGACAGCATCTACTATTTCCCCTTTGCTTGTGCAATTGGAAAAGGACTGTGCTCCCAATGGTGTTTTTGGAAACACTGTTTCCTGCTTGATATCCAAATTTAACTGGCAGATATCATTAACACTTGAAGGTAAACCACAGTGCCTGGCTCACAATATTGTCACACTCCGTGCTGGCAATGTTCCTCTAAAAGTTACCCTTGTAAACACATTGCAGTACTTTGAGGTTCATGTCAATGCTAATGATGCTACGCACATTCCAGAAATCCAGTCCACAGTAATCAAGGCAGTTAAAAAGGTATTGGAGACAATGCATTTTGACATTGAGGTTGAGCCCGCATTCCCGTGTCCCTGTGACCCATCGGTGCCTCATGCAGCCACAATTTTCCGTGACCCTCCCTCGTCCCCTGTGACAAACAAATCATATCTCACATGTTCCAAAACCAAAGATCCAATTGGATGCCTGAAATGGAGCCATGGAATATGGTTTCCAGAATGTAAAGGACAAAGAGATGGTAAATATTGTTACATGCATTAAAGTTAGTGGGACTGCCATCAAAGTCCCGGGATGTCCCAGGATATCATACACATCTATAGATGTATATGTATCATCTTCCACGTAGTCTTCATCGCGAGCCCACCCTCCTCCCCATCAAAAGGGGGTGGAGCCTCACCATGCATTCAGCTCCACCCCCTTTACTGATGGGAAGGGGCTGTGGCTGCTCTTCAGACAGGGTTAACTAGTTGTCAGATAGGGGGCATGGGACATCCCAGGACAGTCCATGGCAATCCCAGATATATTCCTAAAGTTATGTCATTAAATGTGTCTTGTGTTTGTTAATTATCAATATTTTCTTGCCTTACGTTTCCCTTTCACTCCCATATCTTCTGTCACTGTTAGGTATGGCTGTGCAGACCATGCCACTGGGTGATGGTGGCAGTAATAAGAGCCAGATGGGCAATAATCCATTGAGGGCTGGGGGAGGATTTGTACATCGGATGCAGCCTCTACTACAAGGTTCGATGATGACATTGAGGAGTCTGGTGCCTGTGGATTCTAATGAGTCCACTGTAGTCTTGCTATAAGCCTTGTCTCAGAATGTAGTATACCTTGGCCCCTAGTAGTACTAGTGACCCAGCCATGGTAGATATGTACTGGAAGTTAAAGGATGCCAGAGGTATGCGTGAAGTTATGGAGTGTCATGTGATATTTCCTGATAGTGGTGGCCCAACTCTCCCTTTCTGTGTCTGAACAAAGATGATTTCTCTGTGCAGGTAGTGCAGCCTCCACTCCAGCAGACACCCACTCACCCAGTTATGGGAGAGGACCAGTGGAGGCAGACTCAGAGACAGACAACAGTCCCACAGAGAAGAGCAGCAGTACTACTGGAGGACATGCCAGTATGTACATACTTCTGCCTCTATATGCATATTACAATGGTCCCTTATCTTACTAGATTTTAAACCTGACATGATAAATCTAAAGAGGCTATCAACACATGCTGGTGTCATCAATATTATGGAAGAAACTTCAACCAGTTACAGAGATATAGGAACCATTTTACTTAAGGATGGAAAAGGTGCAATAGTTGATGCGATTGAAGAATCAGTAAAGGGTGAGCCACTTAAAGCAGTGCACATGATCTATGCTCGGTGGATGAGAGAAGATGTGGACTACTCGTGGAGGAAACTCGCACAATGTTTCAGAGACTGTGGCCTCAATGTTCTTGCTAGTAACATTGAGGGACATTTTGGACTTCAGCAAAGTACGTTATTTTGATTATACTACCATATATCTATTCCTATAGTTGATAGTGAAAATGAAAGTTTCCCCAAGTAATTTAGCACATTGATTGGCTGTAGCTTTGTACACATACATGTATTATTGGTCTTTGTACACATACATGTATTATTGGTGAGAGCGAGCCCACCAACAGGCCAATTTATTGAGTTTCAATTTTACATGCATGTAGCAGGTGGCCTCACTCTTCTTGCCGAAATTGCATTCACCTAGTACAGTACTCACCTGGAACTTATACCTCTACACTATTTCTTACATGATCTATACAGATACAGCAAAGAATGAGAGTGCACTCCAGGAAGGTACAGTGTACACACATATTTTGTGTTATAACCACCATTGCTAGTGACCACTTTACATGGTTTCTAACAGATCCAGCAAAGAATGAGAGTGAATTGAGGCAGAGATCACATAGTGCTGTCCATGAAGGTACAGTGTATACACACATAATTATAACCATTGTCAGTGGCCACTGATCTGCGTTCTGACACTCCATATTATGTATGTAATGTACTCACATCATACATACAATTGTACAGGGACCAGGCAGAGACTTCATGGAGGATCACCAGGGGCAGTACACGAGCCATCACAAGTGCCGATGATGGCTGGGGGAGGACCACCAGGGGCAGTACACGAGATGCAGCCTCCACCACAGGTTCCGATGATGGCCGGAGGAGGATCATCAGGAGTAGTACACGAGATGCAGCCTCTGCCACAGGTTCCGATGATGGCTGGGGGAGGACCATCAGGGGCTGTAAAGGAGATGCAGCCTCCACCACAGGTTCCGATGATGGCTGGGGGAGGACCACCAGGGGCAGTACAGGAGATGCAGCCTCCGCCACAGGTTCTGATGATGGCTGGGGGAGAGACAGTATTTGGGATGCAGCGTCCACGACTAGGTTCGATGATGGCATTGAGGGGTCTGGTGCCTGTGGATTCTAATGAGTCTTGCTATAAACCTTAAATAGTATGCCTTGGCCCCTAGTAGTGCTGGTTGGGTGTGTCTCATTGCTACATAGCATGCTTCAATTTGTGTGATTTTTGTAGACCAGAAATATGCTGTTCTGGTGGGCTGATTTGCTGTGTACATTTACAATTTTCAGGTTCCAGATACATCATAGCCATTTTTGTAGCAGTAGCTGTCATAGTCCTACTGGGAATCTTTGTGCGTCCTGCTATCTCCCTATTACATGATGTTACTTCAACAACAATACAGACCGGAACTCATGCAGGTAATAATGTCACTATATGTGTTAGAACAAGTTATTGTGTTTCCCTTCGAGCATATGTATGCACCACTTCATATGTATTGCTATTGGTGCAGGAAATGATCCAAACCTGAAGTGGATAAACAAGGAGCCAGACATAAAGCTACTCACACTTATCAAGTACATTAATCCTGAAGGGAAGTTGGATAGGTTTTACCTCACCAGGACACTTCAGAATGACTGTGAAAATCTCGGCACTTTTTTAGGGATTGATAAAGAACCACTCACTGCCTACTCTGAGAAGAGTAAGCCTAAATCTGAGGTGTGTGAAGACATCCTGTATGAGTGGATGAAGCGAAGTAAGGGAGACTATGATGTGACGTGGGCTGGACTGCTGAAGGCAATGGATGATGCTGGGCTTGGTGGAGTGGCAAACCAACTATTTAAGGCACTTAACATGCATTTTGAATAACGTACACATGTTGATAATTTTGTGTCATAACTTTTGTTGTGCACATGCTGAATGGATTTCATGCTATCAAGATGAGCAACACAGTGCTGAAAGCCACACAAATGAAGTCTCTCCAGCATCAGGGGCAGCAGAAAAAGGCCTCGTAACCCTAAGCACATGTGTGTCACGGGGCTTGTGCATAGGCGTAATTGAGTGAGCTGACGTCAATCAGGGTGGGTTCACATTTTACTAGTCTCAGCCTCAGCCCCTCTCCTCTAATTGTGTGGGAGAGGGAGGAAAGGGTCTGGGGACAGTGGGCAGTAGCTGAAATGCAGGAAGAATGCAAATTAACACCCACAAGGCAATCAAAAGTAGAAGATAATGATATTCATGACCACATTGTAACAGCCACTCAGGAGCAAACCACTAATGTAAATTCCTCTGCCCATATATAGTGCAGACCCTTTCCTCCCTAGCCTCTCCCCCCAACTATTTTTTGACGTAGGACTATAGGAGGGAGTTGAGCCTGGTAAGCCATATAGTAGTAAGCTTTGAGTGTAGAGAAGTTGTGTTGGGAGAATAGGGTGGAACCATGCACGAACAACCCCTGTCAGGGACTATTGTAGGGGAGATATTTTGGCAGTTCATCCATACAAGATGATTCAATTTCACATCATGCATTTTGGATGAGTGGTAGAGAACCTGAGGGCTTGAACACTCTCCCCCCACTTTTGAACATGGGGGTGAGCTCCCCGAAATTGGAGGGTGAATTGAACTACTACAATAAATAATTGCTGAGTGTACGAGGCAGCTAATCCAGGTCCATATCTCAGCCAATGCATACGTACGTGGTGTCACACTTTAGGAATGTCATTAGTCATGCTCAATTTCCTTGGAGTAACATCTAGTAATATCGTAGCAAGTACGATGACATGGTGTGAGGCATTAATGTGCATCATGTGCATTCCTAGTATATAGCCCATGCAGGATGTATTCAGAATGTAGTACTGCTGTGTTTATATCCATAGCTCCCACTTTATACCCCTCACCCCACCCCCCCACCCCCACCCCCACTTTTGACATGCTGTCTCTGCTCTCTGATTTAGGCAGTGTATTCAAAATGCATTGACTACGTGCTAGTTACAGAGGCATACAATGCTGGAGGCCCCAGCTATGGCTTTCCAAAAAGTGAAGAGATGCATGTCATCTTGCTCAAGTCCACAACCAAGACTAGTAGTCTTTCCCTTTCAGAGGGACTAAGTGTGTGAGAATACTGGTCTGAGTTTACATAGTGAGTGGTAACCCCTCCCTATACCCTCTGGAAAGTGACAGACAAGAGAGAGGTTGGTTATAGTCCATACCATGTTGCCCCTCAGGTTACCAAACCCAGCCAGGCAGAGAAGTGGAACATGTTAAGGAAACTAGACACAAGTCCTATAGCCATAGAGACAGATGACTACATGTAGAGTGGAATTGGGACATCCCAGGAATAGAAATAGTGAGGTGTCCACCTCAAATTAGGACATTCACGCACATGCACACACAGAGCAATTGTATGGCAAATCCAATTTCTGGAGGATATTATTTCCATGAGGGTTGAACTGGACCAGGTTCCTGTGTCCGGTAAGTCGTGGATGGGATCACTTTGACTATTGAATAGAGTGGCCTTACAGGGCATGACTGGTACATGATGTCAAGGTCAATGTGACACTGAACCTTCCACAACAATTATTAACGTACAAGTACCTCTCATGTGAGTGTTTTGAATGCATGGCATAATGCCTGCTATCAGAGCTGCAGAGAAACAGTGCATATTTTTTGAACCAGTGTAAGCCAAGCCTATTGTATTCATGTCACATACATTGGTTCCATTTCAAGGCCTAGTAGATTGCATGCAAACATGTATATGTCTAAAACACAGAATGTTGTGGGTTCACCTGAGGCAGCTCATTTTTCTTTGAAAATGACTGTCTTGGGTGAGTTGCATTTGTATTGTGTTGTATTGCTTTGGGAGTCTTGTGGCTTTGTATACATACGTACATATAAGCCCTAAACTCTAGGTATAATTCAACAGTACCGGTGCCTTTTTTTGCACTGACATCTCCAAGCTACAAACGTGTCCCACACATTATGCACAGTTCCAAGTGAAATATTCAGGCTTTGAGCTATTCCTCTGTATGACATTTCACAACACAATCTTTGCCACACAACCCTCCATCTCAGGTCTTCTGAATAAGCTGTCTTCCTTCCTGGTTCTGCGCTATAAGCCGTGCTTAGCGGGGTGGTTTTGAATTGTGCATACGCGTACGTACGCATGTACGTACGCGCGTACACTTTGCGCGTGCGTGTAAACGCCACACATTATGAATCTATTATCTCTGCAAGGGGCCGGTGTCGCGGTATATTTTATCCCCCCGATTTTTTATCCGGCCGGATAGAATATTCTATCCGGCCGGATAATTTTTCCTAGGATATTTCATCCGTGGTCAGGATATTTTATCCCCTAAGGCTAGTAGTTACATGCGACTTCAATCATCGTGTCCAGTGGGCTGTGTAGCACTCTACCCCACTGTTATAGATTTCTGGCAGGGCAAAGATGCATGGCATTGCCCTACGATAAGGTAGAGTCTATATACTGACTTCAGCCAGGGTTTGACAGTGTAGCCACTAGATCGGCCCTACATGGCTGTATAGGCAAGTATTTCGAGTAAGAAATGATGTAGTACGTATCAGTCAATAAAAAAGCAATCAACAGTCAAGTCAACTGTCAAGTGAAGATACAGTAGCACAATACTACATGCATTTGGAAAGCTAAGTCATAGATACTAAACGAGAACTCGTTTAGTATCTATGGCTAAGTCCACGTTTCTGATTTGCATAGACGCGATAGACGGGGTTGATGTAACAACCACGAATGTAGTTGATCAGCTCTTTATATCTCTCCTCTGTGACTGCACATCTCATAGCTACTGTTCAGTGAGCACTGACTGACTGCTGGACTGCTGGACTGGGTAGCAACAGAAATATTCTGCGACATTCCTTGATCACCATGCAGGGATAAAATATCCTAACGTGGGATAAAATATACTAAGGATATACTATCCGCCGGATAGTATATACTATCCCCCGGATAAAATATACGGGGGATAAAATATACTGTGACACCGGAAGTGAAATTCACAGTAATAATGCGTCATCAGTATTTCGTGGATATGCCCCGCATTCTTCCTAGTTCCTACCCAAACAAACAATGGAGACTGAGAAGCACCAAGCCGGTTCTAGACTACCTACAAGTGGCGCCGACGCACATTCTTCCTCTGACTTGAGTAAACAGCTCCTACGTGCCAGTAAAGACGGCGACCTTAATGAAGTGAAGTACCTGGTGGAAAAGAAGCATGTTGATCCTGACTCCTGTAGAGATGAGCAGCACCATAACACTCCACTTCAGTTGGCTTCAGAGTATGGTCACCTGGACATTGTGAAGTACTTAGTGGAGGAGAGAAACTGTGATGTGATGTGTAGGAATAAAAATGGGGACATTCCTCTCCATTCTGCTGCTATAGGTGGTAGTGTAAATACAGTGCAGTACCTGATCAGTAAAAGAGGCTGTGACCCAATGTGTAAAGGCCAGTGTGGTAGAACTCCTCTTCACTGGGCATGTGTTCATGGTAAACTTGATGTAGTGCAGTATTTGATAGAGGATGTGAAGGTTGACTCTTCATGTGGAGATGATGAGAATGCAACTCCACTTCACCTTGCCACATTTTTTGGAAAGTTATCTGCAGTAAAGTTACTAGTTGAGGACTACCTGTGTGATCCTGGTGTAAGAGACAAGAATGGAGAGACTCCTGCAGATATGGCTAAGAGAAGGGGCCACGCCCACATCACTTCCTACCTGTCATCCATTGAGAAGACAGTCTCCAGTGAGTGTGAGGGTACTTTTTGATATATCTACTGCCTTTAACCTTTGAAGTTTATGTACATGTACGTACTGGGGCTAGATGTAGAAGTGACTGCATGTACATTCAGCGAAACATAAAACACAAAATGGACAAAGTGCAAAACGCAAAGTGCAAAACATTGCCCTTCTCAACCACCATGATGAGCCATATTAGCTGCATTCAGCTGTTAATACTTTGCTTTATCTTCGGTCCAGCCAACTGAGCTGCCTTGGTAGCACAATGCCTCTCAGTTCATAGAGGATCTTGTCTGGAATAGACAGTCATATCACTGTAAAGTTATTATAATATTATGGTCATCTTAGTTGCATCCATACTTTAAAATTGGTAGGTGCATATTGGTAGTTTTAGTGATGATCATTTCATTTCATTTCACCTCATCTAAGCATATGAATGATGACTATCAGATAAATGAATAGTCTCTCTACCACCCAGGTAATGTTCATATTTGCAGACGGTGCATTGCATACATTCCTTCCCATATGCATCTCATCATTAAAGGTGTGAATTATGTTGTCACCTAGTGCCACATGAGAAAACAAACAATCCTTCCTACCCCTTACATTCCTTTCCACATGCATCTCATCATTAAGATGTGAATAATATAGTCACTTAGTACTACATGAGATAAACAAACAGTACCCACTCTAAGTCTATTCAATGCTTTATTATGCAACTAAGATGACCATACATGGTTAAAATAAACTTTTATTATTGCAGTGTATAGGTTCAATTCGTGCCCAATCAGCTCACTTTTCTTTGAAAGTGACTGTTTTGGGTGAGTTATGGAGTCTAGGTTTGTACCTCACTGCTCTTCCCTTCCCTCTCCAGCTGACCTACGTAGAGCTCTAGTGGCTCAGCTGAAGCCTTACATCAGGAAAGCCACACCCACTGGGAAGATATTAGGCAGTGGAATTTATCGCACAGTCATTGAGCTGACATCAGTCAGAGAAACTGTGGCTGGGAAGTTGTTCAGAATGTCGTCTTCTGTGAATATACAAACATTAGCCAATAGAGTGTGTGGAGAATTGATTTTAAGGACACAACTCCACCATCCCAATATTGTCCAGTATAAAGGAGTGAGTTTACTGACAGACCAGCACTTGCCTGTTCTTCTGATGGAACAGCTAATGAGCAGTCTCCGTGACTACATCCCACACCCAGACAACTCCAATCTTTCAGTGAAGAGAAAAGTGTCCATTTTACATGACACTGCTAGTGGACTAGACTACCTTCACAGCCAGACACCTGCCATCATCCATCGAGACTTGACTGCAATAAATGTGCTACTGGACTCACAGCTGAGGGCCAAGATATCATACTTCGGTAACCCTCAAATCATGGACTCCTACACCAGACGCACTCCCAAGTACATGCCTCCTGAGGCACAGGAAGGTAGTGTAGCATATGACCCCAGTCTGGATGTGTTCTCATTTGGTCACTTATCACTCTTCACTGTCACCCAGACACCAGTAGAACTACTCTCTGCTACGTATTATGATTCAGTTAGTACATTATGTGTCCGTTCTGAAGTACAGAGACGTGCAAGGTGTGTGGAGGCAGCTGAGCAGGTGTTGTCAGAAAATCATTCTCTAGTGGTATTGATGAAACAGTGTCTCCATAACAACCCAGCACAGCGACCTCACACTAGAGAACTGGTGACTAGACTGCAAGAAATGATGAGTCCTGGTGAGTGGTGGCCTCACTCCTCTTCCTTTCATGATTCCTCACTCCTCTCTCATCCCCTCTGTGTCTGCATGTAAACAACCACACTGCAAAAAATGGGTGGTTGTTTTAACCATTAGGTGTGCCATAGTTGCAACATAGCTATTTTAACTACAACCTCCCAAGAGATAGGATATCCGTAAGGAATGATGTCTGTGTATCTCAAGTGACAATGATACTCCCTGTGATAATACCTTATCTCACAGAGGAAATCATTATGTTCCACATATCTTTTAAATACCAAGACAGGTTATAGAAACTGAGTTAACCACACACACTGGTCAACTCTTTTTTGCAGTGATGCATGGTTTAGATTTTAAACCTGGACCCCATGGTCTTCACAATTAATTACAGGTGAAGAGGTTGTGAAATATTGCACGCATGTATAGCTCAATTCCTAGGCACTCTGTTGGCAGGAAAGGAATGCCCTAGTAAAACTTGCATACAATTTCCTGACATTCCAGAAAAAGTGCCTTATGTCTGTATATGCATAACATCACGCAGAACTGAAGGTTTGAAAAAAATTCTGGCATGTGCGACACTCAAAGCGAAATTGGCATTCTTCTACCTTCATGTAGGGCATCTGCCCTTGCTATTGCTGCTGTCACAAGTGAGTGTGATCGTGCTATGGCTTATAGCTTAAATTGGCTGGGAAAGTGACTTGGCTATATATAGAAACTAGGCTAATCTGTGTATTGACTGATGAATGCACTAAAGTGCAGAACCCTCGGCGTCCGCATACCCATGCTTGTACTGCCTCATGCAGTAACCGCTGGTGCATCGGTGTACATCGAACAGGAATACCTGATTGCGGGTAAGCCAGAGTAGGCTAGATCTAATTTGCATATTGGCTCTTTAGCTTGCGTTTCACGCCATGGCATAACTCTTGAACAGAGCGGTTTCAAAGAAAACCCCACAAATATTTTGACCTCCGTTGCCCGCTGAATACGCGGCAGTATTTTCAGGACGAACAGACGTGCCAGAAGTGAGATGTGACTTAATTAACAGACAGACAGACAGACAGACAGACAGACAGACACACATGACCAAGTACAGTAACCCTCGCTGCACATACACGCCGAGGGTTAACAAGTAAATATTAATGGCAGCACTGGACATGTGTAACTGTTAATGTTGCTCTCCTTCCATTTCTCAGACACTGATAGTGCCCTACCCACCATGAGTGATGAAGAAGCCAAGACAATTGTGCAAAAGGCCAAGGAATCTGGAATCATCAAGCAGCGGAATATAGTGGCAGTTGTCACTGGTGTCATGGGAGCTGGAAAAACTTGTTTTTTGAAGCGATTTTTCAAGAAACGTATTCCAGATACCTACACCAGCACAGGAGTCACTGGCGAAGCTTATCGAGGTATCTTGCGCCACGTTGCAAATATCCGCACACTAGAGTACTTCCCACGAGAAAGGGTTCTTGAGCTATTGGCTCCTCTCGTTCAAATGGGAGTACCAGAAGGTGATGTAGAAGCTCTAGCACAAATCTTCCTTGATGCCCGGTCAGATCCCTCCTCCCATCGCTCTCACAGTACTACTCTGTCTGTACCAGTATTTCATTCTAAGAAAACCTTTACCCAAACACAAATGCCAACAGATCTCCCCTCCCATCACTCTGATGTTGCTTCTCAACCTGAAGCAGAGCTGCAGTCTCAGGTAACCTTTTCTCAAAAACAGCTGACAAGTCTAGTTCAGACCAAGCCTAAATCTGAGGTGTTGCCGGAGAGTTTAAGGCTAGAGCTCATTCACATGCTGGATACTGGTGGGCAGCCTGAATTCATGGATACCATGCCTTCACTAGTGCACAACTCTGACCTTATGATCCTTGTCTTGGACTTGACCCAGGACCTCGATGACCGCCCCATACCGTCCTTGTACAAGAATGGTACAAGGTACGAGAAACTGAATGTTTCACGACGTACCAACAAGTTGATCATCCGTCAACTTATTCGCACAATGCAAGCCAAACGAGCACGTTTCAAGGGACAGCGCAAGACAAGAAGTACCAAATTCCTCGTGGTTGGCACACACAAAGATTGCATTAATGAAAAAAAGCTCCCCAAAGTCCTAGCCACCTTTGATGAAAAGCTCAAAAAAATATTTGATGGAGCACTCAAAGATGAGCTGATTCTGTATGAAGGAAAGCGAATATTCCCACTCAATTTGAAGACTCCAGATGAAAGTGATAAAAAAGTGCTACAAAGCATATCCGAGAACATTCGATTTCCACATATAATGGAGGTTGAGCTACCTCTTTCCTTTTTCATGTTTGAGCAAGATGCTCATAGGTTTGTGGCAGAGAAGGGAGGTGTGGCAGTTTTGAACTTTAAAGAGTGCTTAGAGATAGGTAAGAAGCTGAGCATGAGCCAAAAGGTTGTCCAGGCAGCTCTGCTCTACCTACATGAGCACAACATCTTCCTCTACTTCCCAGATAATCTCCCCAACCTTGTCTTTCTGGATCCACAAGTGCCTTTAGACCTTGTGAATGCCATTGTACGCTTTAGTTACTTGGCCGAGAAGAATGAGATTCCATGCCTCACAGAGAAGCAGCAAGACATGTGCCGTCATGGTCGCATTACTCTAGATCTTCTGAAGCATAAAGAGCTCTCTTCTAGTTTTGTTGACTCTGTCTATCAGCCTGAAGATGCAATAAAGCTCTTTCAGAAGATCTACACCATAGCCCCTCTGAGTATAGTATCACCAAATTTCACATCAGCCAGGTCATCTACAGCCGAGACAGACAGGGAGTACTTAATGATGTGCTTGCTTCCTGATAAGGAAGAAGATGAAATTCGTAAATTCCTCTCTCCCCCATGCCTCCATCGATACCTTTCTTGCCTTATGTTCCCCTTTCCGTCCACTGTTTCCCCTTTACTTGTGCAATTTGAAAATGACTGTGTACCTAATGGTGTTTTTGGAAACACTGTTTCCTGTCTAATATCCAACTTTAACTGGCAGATTTCATTGACATTTGAAGGTAAACCGCAGTGCCTGGCTCACAATATTGTCACACTCCGTGCTGGCAATGTTCCTCTAAGAGTTACTCTTGTAAACACATTGCAGTACTTTGAGGTTCATGTCAATGCTAATGATGCTGCACTGCAGAAACACATTCCAGAAATCCAGTCCACAGTATTTGAGGCAGTTAAAGAGGTGTTGAAGCCAATGCATTTTGACCTTGAATATGACCCAGCATTCCTGTGTCCCTGTGACCCATCAGTGCCTCATGCGGCCACAATTTGCCGTGCCCCTCCCTCATCCCCTGTGACAAACAAATCACATCTCACATGTTCCAAAACAAAAGATCCAATGGGAGGCCTGAAATGGAGTCATGGAGTATGGTTTCCAGAATGGAAAGGACAAAGAGAAGGTAAATATTGTTATGTACAATTTGTGCATGCCAGGCAATATGCTCTTCTGGTGTCCTAGTGGGCTGATTGCTGTGTGTATTTACAATATCTTCAGGTTCGAGACTGTGCATCATAGCCATTTGTGTAGCAGTAGCTGTCATAGGAGTCCTAATGGGAATCTTTGGGCCTCCTGCTATCTCCCTATTACATGATGCTTCAACAATGCAGACCGGTACCTCTACTACTATGCCTCCTGGAACTCATGCAGGTAACAGTGTCACTATATATATATATATATATAGTGTGTGTGTGTGTGTTAGCATAAGTTCTTGTGTTTTCCTTCGAGCATATGTATGCACCACTTCATATGTATTGCTATTGGTGCAGGAAATGATCCAAACCTGAAGTGGATGAACAAGGAACCAGACATAAAGCTACTCACACTTATCAAGTACACTAATCCTGAAGGGAAGGAGGATAGGTTTTACCTCACCAGGACACTTCAGAATGACTGTAAAAATCTGGGCACTTTTTTAGGGATTGATAAAGAAACACTCACTGCCTACTCTGAGAAGATTAAGCCTAAATCTGAGGTGTGTGAAGACATCCTGTATGAGTGGATGAAGCGAGCTGAGGGAGACTATGACGTGACGTGGGCTGGACTGCTGAAGGCAATGAATGATGCTGGGCTTGGTGGAGTGGCAGACCAACTCTCTAGGGCACTTGACATGCATTTTAAATAACTTATACATATTGATAATTTTGTGTTCCAACTTTTGTTGTGAATGGATTTCATGCTATCAAGACACTGGTTACTATGCTGAAAGCCACACAAATGAAGTCTGTCCAGCATCAGGGGTGGAAGAAAATCGGCCTTGTAACCCTCTGTGCATCATGGGGCTTGTGCGTAGGATTAAGTTTACATAATTGAGCGAGATGTCGATCACGGTCCACTTTTTGGACTAGTCTCAGCCCCAGCCCCTTTCCTCTAATTGTGCAGGGGAGGAGACAGTGCTTAGCTGTGCATGGGAATGCAGTGCAGGCAGAATGCAAATTAACGCCACATGCAAGGCAATCAGCCATGGCTGGCCAATGTAGTACATGGGAGAAGATAATGATATTCATGATCACATTATCATAACACACTCAAGAGCAAACCACTAATGTAAACATTTGAAATTCCTCTGCTGGTGCACAACTAAGTGCAGCTTTCCTCCCTCCCCCACCCAGCTGCCCCCCCTCCCCCGAGACCATTTTTGACATAGGACTAGGAGGGAGTTGGGCCTGGTAAGTCGTATAGTAGTAACTGAGTGCAGAGAAATTGTGTTGAGGGAATAGGGTGGAACCATGCACGAACAACTCCGTGGTGTTACACTTCAGGAATGTCAGTCATGTTCAATTTTCTTGGAGTAACATTTAGGGATATCGTTTGTCAAGGTAACTTCCGCAAATATGACGACATGGTGCGAGGCATTAATGCGCATGGACATTCCTAGTATATAGCCTATGCAGGACGTATTCAGAATGAATGTAGTTCTTCATCCCAGGAATAGAAATAGTGAGGTGTCCACCTCAAATTTGGACATTCACGCACATGCACACACGTATGGTAAATCCAATTTCTGGAGGATATTATTTCTATGAGGGTTGAACTGGACCAGGTTCCTGTGCCCAGTACCAAAGTCGTGGATGGGATCACTTTGACTATTGAATAGAGTGGCCTTACAGGGCATGACTGGTACATGATGTCAAGGTCAATGTGGCATTGAACCTTCCACAACAACTGAGAAAACACCGGGGGGGGGGGGGGGGGGAGGGGGGGTTGGGAGCAAACAAGTAGTCTGTGTTGCGTGCAAGAAAGCAACTAGGAATGAACTACAAGTACCTTTCACTTGAATGCATAATGCCTATACTATTAGCTGTTGCATATTTTTTGAACCAGTGCAAGCCAAAGCCTATTGTATATATTCAGATCTCATACATTGGTTCCATTTCAAGGCCTAGTAGAGTGCATGCAAACATGTATATGTCCAGAACACTGAATGTCGCGGGTTCGAGTCCTGTCGAGTTTTCTTTGTCTTGGGTGAGTTGCATTTGTATTGTGCTACATATAAGCCCTAAACTCTAGGTTTAATTCAACAGTACAACTGGTGGTGGATACAGCCATAGAGGACACAGAATTCCTCTGAGTTTGGGTTCCACTGTACATCGTAGATTGGACCTTTCTTGTCCAGGATGACGAGGTTACCATCTCCTCGAGCTGACAGGTACAGGAGGCCTTGTTCACCATAGTAGGAGGCACCTGTCTTGTCTACATCAGTAGAGGTGACTACTAGTACACTAGTACTGCTGAGCCTGGAGAGGGAAGGGAAGATGGAGGGAGAGGGGGAGGGGGAGAGAGGGGAGGGGGAGGGGAGATGAGGGACACACACACACACACACACACACACACACACACACACACACACACACACACACACACACACACACACACATACCAGGCCTGCCTCCCTCGGAGCAATGAACCTCATTAGTAACATTCCTAGTACACAGCTGCTCATCCTCAGCCCACTGGGGACACCTGTAGAAAGGAGAGAGAGACATACACCAGTTTCCTTTGAATATTATAGTGAAGTCACTCAAATGAGGACTTCTTGAAGTGATTATAGCTTGATAAAAACAACTTACCACATTTTAAGACACTAAAACCCTAACTATTGGTACAATTCTGGTTAAGGGTGTCCATTTACATGTAGGAGGTCATATTTAGTTGTTGGTGTTCATACCATCCATTCTGTTTCTTCTGTATCAGCTCCACTACCATCTCTGATGACTGAGTGTCCCAAACTGTGAGATTGGACTGTCCAGCTTGGTCCTTTTGAGCTAGAGTGACAGAGAGATGGACAGTGAGGGAGAGAGAGGGAGAAGGGGAGAGGGAGAGAGAGAAGAGGCGAGGGGTAAGGTGAGAGAGTGAGGGGGAGAGGTGAATAGGAATAGAGGGTGAGGAGTAGAGGAGTAAAGAAAGGGGAAAAGAGAGAGAAAGAGCTAAAGGTGCCCACCAGCATATGGCTCCCATAGTGCTAGGTATGTTCCTTGAGGAGAAAACTGCAGACATCTTGTCTTGGGTTGGGGCAGAGCACACTTCACTTTGTTACTGGATACATCTAATACCTGTACACTAATGGAGAGGTGGTGTGAGGTGAGAAGATATACTGTGTGCAATAAAAGGGAGTTTGCCATTAACTGTTCAAACACACACACACAAAAATGATCATACACTTCAATATCTTACTTCATTCCATCACACCATGCTAATAGAGATCCATTGGGGCTGTATGCAATAACTCAACAGTTCTGTGAAGTACCAGTGATCTCTATATTGAAGTGTAATAGGACACAACGGCATACATGTACTGAAGGGTCTCCTGTGTGACCTTTGACCTCTCCACCCACAGAGAAGTGTACTATGCTAATTCACTGACTGCCTCTAACTGCAGTTTGGGGGGGGGAAGTGGGAAAGAACACCAGACCGTGTGTATTGACTACATATACACATAACTCGTGCCATACCTGCTAGCTGCGCGGATGAAAACTCCATCTTGCTAAAGCGCTTGACGTCAGCGTATGACGTTATTTGGCGTCATAGGCTACGTAGGCTATTTTTAATTAACCGCCTCTTTCGGAAAAGTGCCCCACCCGAGGCTGTAGGCTCAGTCGAAATGATCATCACAATCAAAGATGAGAAACAGAAGACCTTCAAGATTGAGATAGATGACAAGGAAAATGTACGTTTTTCGTGAACCAGTTGCACTATACGCCGCGCTAGGCCTCGTACATTAGCCATCACTATGTCTGTTTACCTAATCCCCTGTGAGCCTGTGTTAGTAAACTATGTCGTGCGAAAGTCAGCTCTTGGATATTCTGTAATCAATGCCACCGCAAATCTCTCAATTTTCTGTGATAAATCTGGTGACTCGTATCTATTTCTTGAAGCTGAAATTTTACTATATACATGTACTGTACTTACAAATTAGTTTCTGGTTATCAAGTTGCTCACACACAAAAGCTAATTACATTGTTTCATGCATGTACTACATGTATATCGTGTATATTTGCATACAATAGATACCAACATTAGGTGAACTGTATGATGTAGGGTTGTTTTTTCAGAAGACAGAGTAGGATGACTTCATGCAATATTCCTTGGATGATATGGGGGTATTTATGATACAGCTATTAACTGAGCTTGGTATATGTTACCATAGCAACTAAGCATTTTGGTAGGTGAAACAATGTGTTAGTGGTAGGTACTGTATAGCTTGTGACAAATCCCGCCCTATCCCTTTACCCTCTGCTGAGATTTTAGTGCACCTACAACCTAGTGGTTTAGGCATTTCCTTTGTTGAAATAGCTGTGCATTGTTCCTAAGTGGGTGCTAGGGATCATATACCAAGTAGGTTTGCTCATGGGCTGTGTGTGCTGCGTGCTCGTAGAACATACCACCCATGAGCAAACCTATACTTGTAAGCCACAGATACACAGAATTATGTGGACACAGCAGACAGGTATTCTAGTGCTCCACAGTAGTCCTAGAGTCCTATTCACCTGCCACCATCCTATTATGTGTCCAGACTGGAACTAAAGTTTAATTTGGAGTGGCCTTAGCTACATTCACCTCCTTCACACTTTTTAAAGTTGCTTTTCATATGGAAATTTGTGGTGTTGCTGAGCTTGTAATATCAGAGAGTTGGTAGACTGTTTATGTAGGGATGGCACCGACAGTTAGTCCTAGAGTCCTCACATCCTATTATGTGTTCCAGAGAGTTGCATATACTGTGTGTGTACAGGGGCGGATTTAGACTTTGTGTTAGGGGGGAGGGGAATGCTGAGGGCTGAAAGCCCTCAGCCCTCTAGGGGGTCTGCTCAGTAGCGATGTCACGCTACTACGCTCAAGATTTGCCTATAAATTCATGGTAAGTGGGGGGGGGGGGGGAGGCCTGTATTCCCCCCCCCCCTTGGATCCGCCCCTGGTGTATATATTCACCTCCTTTCACACTTTAAAATTGCCTTTGTGTAACGTAACAGCAATGTCTAAAGCATACTTTTCATGTGAAACTTTATGATGTTGCTGAGCACACCAGACGTTATACCTGTTGGCTCTTGTTCTTGTAGTTGTCTTATCATCATGGCAGTAATTACTGTACATATGACCTAAATGACCTGAATGGGTTAAATATCTGTAGTGTTGATAATACATTGCAGGTTGCAGCTCTCAGGCAGAGGATTGAGCAAGAACAAGGATCTGCTCTTCCAGCAAGCAGATTCCACCTCAAGTATGCTGGTAAGGCTTATGTCATGTGGCGATATGATATTTCTGCCATCGGCTGCCTCTGTAGCTCAGTAGTAGTCAAGAGTGAGAGTTCTAGTCTCTCCTCACACTTTTTCTTCTTTATCGGTTAATAGCCACTCTATTTTTTATCAGGAAAAATTTTACAAGATGCTACCCCACTGAGTCAATGTAATATTCTGGAGTCGGAAATTGTCAACATTGTTGTGGGCTGGTCATGTCTTAAGTGTACTTTTATCAATGAGCCTGATCGCCTGGACTGTGAAAGCTGCTCTGCTAAGCAGCCAGAGGACTACAAGGTCTACATTAAATCATTTCTGTAGTTCACATCAAATGGAAGCATTACATCATTACTGCAGATTACAGAGGATGTTCCCCAGCCGATATCAGTTAAGGCAGTATTTGACTTTTACACAGTGAGTGACATTCCAGGAACCAGTATTACCTATGTGATTATAGTGGAACCCTGTGGACACCTCAATAAACACAACACTCTTGCTGTCCCAAATGCCATGTTGCATACAATTCACCCCTAAAGTCAGGACATCTCACTACTTACTTCAGTTCCAAGGGTGCATGTCCTGATTAAAGAGGTTCCACTGTAATTTTTCAGGTAACATTGGATGCTCTTGTTTGTACTCACTATGATACGTATTGTTTTTTTTTTCATTCTTTGGTTGGTCGTTTCTGTTGCCAGGAAGATGATGAAGAACTCACTTTTAAGAAGGGCGATATCATGACAATGTTACGAAAAGACCAGGATGGGTGGTACTATGCACGTCACAGTGATGGGAGAGAAGGGTTGATTCCAAATAACTTTGTAGAGGAGGTAAGTATTACAGTTAGTGCAGCTCAAGGCTGTTGACTGTGTTGGGTGACATAATACAGTAGAACCTTGTTAAGGAGGACCAGCTACATGTACAATATAGGTCAGCTACAACCTAACGTTTTCTAATACGGCATCTTGCATAGCTTGTGATCAGTCGTTATTGCTGCAACCCTCCATGCACTTAGCATGATGCGTGTTTCACTGAGCACACTTTGCTACTATGGCAGCTTGTTCATGTGGGCTATGAGTCAGACACTTCAGTCCTTCATTATCTACACGAATTCAGAAACCTGTGGGGTATAATTGCAATATCTGTATTACAATGGATGGTAGGGTTAATTAATGCTTACCTTGTTCTGTCTAGTTGCCACAACCTGAACAACAAGCTGCAACATCTGGTGCTACCCCACAAACCATTACAGGTGGAGAAGTTGTGTAATATTACATGCATAGTATATACCTAAAGGAAATGTTAATGGAAGCGCTTGACACGTATAATATAACTACATTTTCTCCTTCCATCTGATAGAAGAAGAAGCCAAGACAATTGTACAAAAGGCCAAGGAATCTGGAAGCATCAAGCAGCGGAATATAGTGGCAGTTGTCACTGGTGTCATGGGAGCTGGAAAAACTTGTTTTTTGAAGCGATTTTTCAAGAAAAGCATTCCAGAGGCCTACACTAGCACAGGAGTCACAGGTGAAGCTTATCGAGGTATCTTGCGCCACATTGCAAATATCCGCACACTAGAGTACCTCCCACGAGGAAAGATTCTTCAGCTTTTAGCTCCTCTCCTCAAAATAGGAGTACCAGAAGGTGATGTAGATGCTCTAGCACAAATCTTCCTTGATGCCCGGGCCCAGACAGATCCCTCCCATCGCTCTCCTGTTGGGCCTCCATCTGTACCAGCATTGCATTCTGAGACAACCTTCTCCCAAACACAACTGCAAAGTCTAGTTCGAGATAAGGCAGAATCTGAGGTGTTGCCTGAAAGTTTAAAGCTAGAGCTCATTCACATGCTGGACACTGGTGGGCAGCCTGAATTCATGGATACCATGCCTTCACTAGTGCACAACTCTGACCTTATGATCCTTGTCTTGGACTTGACCAAGGACCTCGATGACCGCCCCATACCATCCTTGTACAAGAGTGGGACAAGGTATGAGAAGCTGAATGTTTCACGACGTACCAACAAGTTGATCATCCGTCAACTTATCCGCACAATGCAGGCCAAACGAGCACGTTTCAAGGGACAGCGCAAGACAAGAAGTACCAAATTTCTTGTGGTTGGCACACACAAAGATTGCATTCCTGAGGATCAGCTCCCCAAAGTTCTAGCCACCTTCAATGAAAAGCTCAAAAAAATATTTGATGGAGCAATTAGAGATGAGCTGATTCTGTATGAAGGGAAGCGAGTATTCCCACTCAATTTGAAGACTCCAAATGAAAGCGATGAAAAGGTGCTACGAAGCATCTCGGAGAATATTAAGTTTCCACATATTGAAGAGGTTGAGCTACCGCTTTCCTTTTTCATGTTTGAGCAAGATGCTCATAGGTTCGTTGCAGAGAGGGGAGGTGTGGAAGTTTTGAACTTTAAAGAGTGCTTAGAGATAGGTATAAAACTGAGCATGAGTCAAAAGGTGGTTCAGGCAGCTCTGCTCTACCTACATGAGCACAACGTCTTCCTCTACTTCCCAGATATTCTCCCCAACCTTGTCTTTCTGGATCCACAAGTGCCTCTAGACCTTGTGAATGCCATTGTACGCTTTAGTTACTTGGCTGAGAAGAATGAAATTCCATGCCTCACAGAGAAGCAGCAAGACATGTGCTGTCATGGTCGCATTACTCTAGATCTACTGAAGCATAATGAGCTGTCTTCTAGTTTTGTTGACTCTGTCTATCAGCCTGAAGATGCAATAAAGCTCTTTCAGAAGATCTACACCATAGCCCCCCTGAGTGTAGACAGACAGCCATCACACATGTCAGCAGTAGCCAAGTCACCTACAGCCGAGAGAGACAGGGAGTACCTAATGATGTGCTTGCTTCCCGATAAGAAAGAAGATGAAATCCGTGAATCCCTTTCTCTCCTGTCTACAACAGCTATTTCACCTTTGTTTGTACGATTCGAAAATGATTGTGCCCCCAATGGTGTTTTTGGGAACACTGTGTCCTGTCTGATATCCAATTTTAATTGGCAGATTTCATTAACACTTGAACGTAAACCACAGTGCCTGGCTCACAATATTGTCACACTCCGTGCTGGCAATGTTCCTCTAAAAGTTACCGTTGTAAACACATTGCAGTACTTTGAGGTTCATGTCAATGCTGATGATGCTGCACTGCAGAAACACATTCCAAAAATCCAGTCCACAGTATTTGAGGCAGTTACAGAGGTGTTGAGGTCAATGCATTTTGACATTGAATTTGAGCCAGCATTCCTGTGTCCCTGTGACCCATCAGTGCCTCATGCATCCACAATTTTCCGTGACCCTCCCTCATCCCCTGTGACAAACGAATCGTATCTTACATGTTCCATAACCAAAGATCTTTGTGGATGCCTGAAATGGAGCCATGGAGTATGGTTTCCAGACTGGAAAGGACAAAGAGAAAGTAAGCCATGTTATATTAAATGTGCCTTGCGTTTGTGAATTTTCAATACCTTTCTCACCTTACTCTCCTCCCTCTCTCCCATCACTGCCCACTTTTAGGTATGGCTGTACACTATCCAATGCAGGCCATGCAACTGGGTGATGGTGGTAGTACTCAGGGCTACCAGATGGGCAACATTCCAATCCAGCATCCACCCTACCCACATATGCAGCCTGGTATGCAGCCTCCACCACAGGGTGCGATGATGGCTGGGGGAGGACCACCAGGGGTAGTACATGGGATGTACCTGAATCAACAGGTATAATAATAATAACAACTAGGTGAATGCAAGCGCATCTTTGGCGAGTGGAGTGACGATGTAGCATATTCTCGACTGCTCAAGTTTTTAAATATTTCAAACATTTCGTATAAAAAGAAGCGCATAATATTGACGCATGCACACTGGCACGACGTACGAACACATAAACAAAAGTGCCTGTTCAGACCACTAGGTTAGCTCGCTCTGCACATGAATTTTGCTTTGGGAATATGAACCATCACGAAATGTGCATTAGCAGCCTATCATTAGGGAATGTCACCCAGTCTTTCTAGTGATGGACAGTGAGGGGGGAGGAGTTTTTCTGCTCTCCTAGATTTCAGTGCGTGCACAATACTAATGATGTGGATAAGAGGCAACTAGGTGTTCGATACTTTGATGTTAACATACATGTTACTACCATTACAGATGGAACAATGGCACCCTATGTGGAACATGGGAAGTGGGATGATGTCATATGGACAGGGAGCAGTGAGACCAGGAGTGGGAAGAGGGGAGATGGGGGGGAGGGGAAGAGGAGGGTATGGTGGACCAGTGATGCAGCCACATCTTATGCCGAGTGCAGAGTTCATGACCGGCAGTGTTCCACATCCAGCCCCCTCTTTGCTGGCACCTACTGGTGGCCTGACACAGCCTACACTTCCCTATAGTGCAATGGAAGAACAGGTGAGTGTGTGTTACTGTCTCAGGTCTGCACAGCTAGTACACAGCTCCTGAGTATGGTATGTAGTGCACATACCCAAAGAGCTGCCCTAGCTTTCTCATATTCACCCCACCTCAGGTATCCAGTGGTGCCTCAAATTCCTCCACATTCACTCCACAGACCTCCCCTGGTGAGAAACAGCATAGCACCATTTTAAAAGTTATTGGTGTGGACACAATCTATAACATACAGCAGTAATTTTGAAGGATCTCGAATAATTTATGAGGGCAAGTTAAATTCAAAGTTATAATCCAAAGACCTGTAGATGTGTATTAGATTTATGATCAAGGTTTCACATGTACCTGTTCTTATTTCAATTGCTTCTTCTTGTTGTAATTAGCTTATTACTAGCGAGTGAATTTTGTTTACAAAGAGAGTCAACAAATATGTGGTATACTGTTGCTATGTACCTGATCTCTCACCCAACCTTTGTAGGTGGGATCAATTTAACAATGGTAATCTCACTTGAGCATTTGGACAAAATATCTAGAGAATACTTGACCCAGTGGGAGTCACTGTCACCAAGTCTGGGACTGACTGTAGTGGAAGAAGAGGACATTCGTAGGACATACAAGGAATATGTAGACCAAAAACGTGCAGTTCTCCGCCGGTGGAAGCATAACAAAGGAAATGGGGCCACTTATGGTGCCTTTATTGCTGCTGCAGAAGGTATATCTAACATGGAGTTAGCAGATGGTGTAAGAGATCTGATGAAGGAATTACAAGGTATGTATACCTGCATCTAAAGTATGGGACAGTCTTAGTGGTGTGATGCATACATATTGGAGTTATGGCAACTCTCACTGTCTTGTCAGTAACTGTGTCTCTTCCTTTACTATTCCAACTCAGGTTCTGGAGTGACCTAAGAATCCATCATTTACATTGTTGTGTTGCTAAGTGTTTCTTCGTTGTTGCACAGTGTTATTGACATCCTATTATTTTTCCACTTGCATGCGCGCGTGCGTATCCGGCCGTACCGTAGCGCGGATGAACTCCATATGACGTCACTAGTAGTGTCACGCGTATGCCCTCGCATCACGTATGCCCTCGCATCACGTATGCCCCCCCCGCATTTTTCAATGGAGACAGAAAAGCACCATGCAAGTTGCACTTGGTTCTAGACTACCTACAAGTGGCGCCGACGTATATTCTTCCTCTGACTTGAGTAAACAGCTCCTACGTGCCAGTAAAGACGGCGACCTCCATAAAGTGAAGTACCTGGTGGAGATGTGGCATGTTGATCCCGACTCTTGTAGAGACGAGCAGTACAATAACACTCCACTTCACTGGGCCTCAGAGTATGGTCACTTGGACATTGTGAAGTACTTAGTGGAGGAGAGAAACTGTGATGTGATGTATAGGAATAAAAACGGGGACATTCCTCTCCATTCTGCTGCTATAGGTGGCTGTGTAAATACAGTGCAGTATCTTATCAGTGAAAGAGGCTGTGACCCAATCTGTAGAGGCTGGGATGGTAGAACGCCTCTTCACTGGGCATGTGCTCATGGTAAACTTGATGTTGTGAACTACTTTATAGAGGATGTAGGGGTTTACTCCTCATATCGAGATGATGTGAATGATGCAACTCCACTTCACATTGCTGCACTCTGTGGACAACTGTCAGTAGTAAAGTTACTAGTTGAGGACTACCTGTGTGATCCTGGTGTCAGAGCCAAGAATGGAGCAACTCCTGCAGATTTGGCTGGGAGAGAAGGCCACGCCCACATCACTTCCTACCTGTCATCCACTGAGCAGATAGTCTCCAGTGAGTGTGAGGGTACTTTTTGATATACCTACTGCCTTTATCTTTGAGGTTATCTACATGTACAATACATGTAGATGTGTACTATTAGCAGCTATTAGTATAGCAAAGTGGATCTTCGCATGCAAGTGTACGGCTACATATATTGTAGACCTACTATATCTTTAGCCTACGCACATATGTGATATCTGCTGGACTACTA
Source organism: Theonella swinhoei (assembly GCA_963970385.1). Classification (NCBI taxonomy): domain Eukaryota; kingdom Metazoa; phylum Porifera; class Demospongiae; order Tetractinellida; family Theonellidae; genus Theonella; species Theonella swinhoei. The sequence goes on along the minus strand of OZ019959.1, from coordinate 4,466,136 downwards.
TGAATGACGAAGCAAGCTAGTCTTGTGAGCCAACCAACTAGCTACATGTGCTTGATTTCATGAGTATTTTTGAGCCATTTTAGCTGAATTCACCTGTTGAAAATGACTGCTTGGGTGAGTTGTGGAGTCTTCGGGTTTGTACCTCACTGCTCTTCCCCTTCTTCTCCAGCTGACCTAGGTAGAGCTCTAGTGGCTCCACTGAAGTGTTACACCAGGAAAGCCACACCCACTGGGAAGGTGTTAGGCAGTGGAACATATGGCTCAGTCATTGAGCTGACATCAGCCAGGGAAACTGTGGCTGGGAAGGTGTTCAGAATGTCGTCTTCTGTGAAACTACGAACAATAGCCAATAGAGTGTGTGGGGAGCTGATCACAATGGTGCGACTCCACCATCCCAATATTGTCCAGTGTAAAGGAGTCAGTTTCCTGACAGACCAGCCCTTGCCTGTTCTTCTGATGGAACTGATGATGAGCAGTCTCCATGACTACCTCCTGCACCCGGACAACTCCAATCTTTCAGTGGAGAGAAAAGTGTCCATTTTACATGACACTGCTAGTGGACTGGACTACCTTCACATCCAGACACCTGCCATCATCCATCGAGACTTGACTGCAAAGAATGTGCTACTGGACTCACAGCTGAGGGCCAAGATAGCAGACTTTGGGAACTCTCGAATCATGGACCTTGACCCCGAAGCCACCCCTGAAACATTGACCAGTGTACCAGGCACTCTGGAGTACATGCCTCCCGAGGCACAGGGAGGTAGTGTAGCATATGACCCCAGTCTGGATGTGTTCTCATTTGGCCATTTATCACTCTTCACTGTCACCCAGACACCAGTACGACCACTTCTCCCTCCTAATTACCCTGATTCAAATGGAAAGCTTCTTGGTCGTTCTGAAGTAAAGAGACGTGCAAGGTTTATGGAGGCAGCTGAGCAGGTGTTGTCAGAGAATCATTCTTTAGTGATAGTGATGAGACAGTGTCTCCATAACAACCCAGCACAGCGACCTCACACTAGAGAACTGGTGACAAGACTGCAAGAAATGGTGACTCCTGGTGAGTGGTGGCTTCACTCTCTTCCTATTCCTTCTGCGTCTCTTGGAAATAGGATTTCTCTGTATACAATGTACACATACTACCACTCTCCCTCCTCCTATTTGTATGTCTCTACTACAGATCCATCATCATCTACTATGAAGCATGTTAGACAAGTGCAAGCCTCTCCAGACCCTCCAGCAGAGAAAGTTCATCTTCCACATACCCTTGGTTAGTGTATTGTTGTGTATCTGAGACAGTGTTGGATGATGTCATTCTTTACAATGTACAGACTGTGATGACTTGTTTGATGTAAAGAGTGCATTAATCCCTGTGGCTACCAGATGGAAACACATTGGACTAGCCCTCAGACTGGATCCTGCTCAACTAGATGTCATTGAAATGGAAAATAGAAAAGTAGATGATTGTCTGACTAAAGTTCTTCATCTGTGGCTGAAGAAGGCATACAATAGTGAGAGATTTGGAGAGCCATCGTGGACACTGCTAGCCACAGCAGTAGGTCATCCTGCTGGAGGGAACGACAGAGCACTAGCTGAGAAGATTGCTGAGAAATATGAAGGTAGTGGTTTACTGTGTGTGTGTGTGTGTGTGTGTGTGTGTGTGTGTGCGTGTGTGTGTGTGTGTGTGTGTGTGTGTGTGTGTGTGTGTGTGTGTGTGTGTGTGTGTGTGTGTGTGTGTGTGTGTGTGTGTGTGTGTGTGCTTGTGTGTGTGCGTGTGTGAATTTTCAATAACTTTTTTGCCTTATTTCCCCTCTCTCTTCCATCTTCTGTCACTTTTAGGTATGGCTGTAAACTATCCAATGCAGGCCATGCAACTGGATCATGGTGGTAGTAATCAGGGCTACCAGATGGGCAACATTCCATTACAACCATTCCATCATCCACCCTACCCACATATGCAGCCTCCACCACAGGGTCCAATGATGACTGGGGCAGTACAGCCTCTACTACAGAGTCAGATGATAGCTGGGGTAGGACCATCAGGGACAGTACAGCCTCTACTACAGGATCAGATGATAGCTGGGGGAGGACCATCAGGGACAGTACAGCCTCTACTACAGGATAAGATGATAGCTGGGGGAGGACCATCAGGGGCAGTACAGCCTCTACTACAGGATCAGATGATAGCTGGGGGAGGACCATCAGGGGCAGTACAGCCTCTACTACAGGATCAGATGATAGCTGGGGGAGGACCATCAGGGACAGTACAGCCTCTACTACAGGATCAGATGATAGCTGGGGGAGGACCATCAGGGACAGTACAGCCTCTACTACAGGATCAGATGATAGCTGGGGTAGGACCACCAGGGACAGTACAGCCTCTACTACAGGATCAGATGATAGCTGGGGGAGGACCATCAGGGACAGTACAGCCTCTACTACAGGATCAGATGATAGCTGGGGTAGGACCATCAGGGGCAGTACAGCCTCTACTACAGGATCAGATGATAGCTGGGGGAGGACCATCAGGGGCAGTACAGCCTCTACTACAGGATCAGATGATAGCTGGGGGAGGACCATCAGGGACAGTACAGCCTCTACTACAGGATCAGATGATAGCTGGGGGAGGACCATCAGGGACAGTACAGCCTCTACTACAGGATCAGATGATAGCTGGGGTAGGACCACCAGGGACAGTACAGCCTCTACTACAGGATCAGATGATAGCTGGGGGAGGACCATCAGGGACAGTACAGCCTCTACTACAGGATCAGATGATAGCTGGGGTAGGACCACCAGGGGCAGTACATGGGATGGTACATGGGATGCAGCCTTCACTACCGGGACCATCAGGGGCAGCGTATGGGATGTACCCAAATCAACAGGTATAATAATAATGCATGAATTTTGCATTGGGAATGTGAACATCACAAAGTGTGTACATTTGATCTTCCTAAATGTGTATTAGCAGCTTATCATTAGAGAACATCACCCAAGTCTTTTTAGTACTACACAGTGAGGGGGAGGAGTTTAGTAGCCTCATCCGCTCTCCTCTCAATGTGTATGTGCAGTTGTGACCTTCAAATCCCGGTTCAAAGGTCGCAACCTGCAATACTAGTATTAACAGATGCAGATAAGAGGCAAGATGTTACATGTACCCTCACAGATGGGAAAAGAGCACATTTGCACGCAGCAGTGAGAACAGGAGTTGGCCAGGGAGGGGGAAGGTGGAAGCATAACAAAGGAAAAGGGACCACCTATGGTGTCTTTATTACTGCTGCAGAAGGCATATCCAACAAAGATAGTGTAAGAGACGTGATGCAAGGTACGTACTGGTGTATGGCAACTCTCACTGTCTTTTCAGTAACTGTATCTCTTCCTTTACTATTCCAACTCAGGTTCTGGAGTGACCTAAGAATCCTTCATGTACATCAAGACTATACGTTTTTTTCTTAGCGTTTCTTCCTTGTTGCATAATGTTCCTATTATTTTCTAACCCCTGTGGATGCGCAGCACGCGCCGAGCAATTATATCCGGATACTGCCGCATTCTACAGTAATCTATTAATTAACACTGTGTCACTATTCTATGGGTGATGTGCTGCAGTAGAATTGAGTGAACTGCAACAGATTAAGCTGTTTCCGTGCAATGGCCTCTATACTTTTAAATTTAGTTCTGTCACTCTGTGCTCTCCTACCAACATCCCTGGCTACTGTGTAAGTCAACAGCTATAAAGTCTGTGCATGTACAAATACTGCATTTTTATGCATGAAATACTGGAGTGTGACAGTGTGTTCAACAGTTCACCGTATCTGCTGTTTTTCACCTGGCATACTGTGTCTCGTATGAATCTGGATGGTTCAAACTACTCAGTACTGGTGGGTCCTGGCAGTGTGGGCCCACAAGCTGTGGACTACCACTGGAGGTATAGGAGATGGTACATGGACATTATCCCCACTGTAATCTATAATCGTTGTGATGTAGGCTGGATCAAATGTTCTGGAGCAATTACGTCAATGCTACTATTAATGCTATGCTGCTACTATTAATCAGGCTAATCTTGATGGGTCAAACCCTACAGTTATTATTGCTGATGTCAACAGACCAAGTAAGGCACTAAGATCACACTAGACACCATCCTAACTAGCTATTCTACTGAAATTGCAGGTGGCCTAGCAGTGGATTGGATCAATGACAAATTATATTTCTCATTTGGTGATCCTGGATCCAATCAACCAAATCCCAATCACTTGGCAGTCTATGACATCACTGCTGGAGGAGGTTATGTGGAGATTACAACATCCGATGGTCCTTACCATGAATTAGTAGTAGACACTGTTGGAGAGTAAGTGTAATGTTTATATACTATCTCCTGGTGATGTAGCTACCTCTTTTCCACAGGCAGCTATATTGGACAACAGGGAGTAGACTAATTCGCTCTGAACTATCTGGAGAGAATGTGGAAGTTCTCTTTTCTGGAGCTTGCTATTCACGTGGACTGGCTCGCTATACTTTACTGATATGTGTACTTCTGATCAGTTAGAGAGTATTCGATATCTTAATCTCACTACCCTCCAAGAGTTTACCATTATTGAGAGTAGTAACGTTGATGCTGATCATGGTGTGACTGTTTATGAAGACACAGTTTACTGGACTGGATTTACACGAGTGTACTCTACACCAATCACTGGAGGTGGCAATCAGACTGAACTACACTACATGAGTAACTGGTGGGGCAGGGGAATAACAGTAGTGCATCCTGATCTCCAACCTAGCAATGTCACCCATTTTGAATCTGAACCACCCTCATCCAATTCCCCTGTGAGTGAGTGTAGGTGTGTGTGTGTGTTCATTCTTTCCCTACATACAGAAGGAAGTTCATATTTGGTATTTTATCTGTATTCCATTGATGTAATCTTATACAGGAGGAAAATTCAATAGTAGCTGCCTTGGTAATAGGACTAGTACTCGCACTCGTAATTGTCACAAGTAAGTCACCACATTCCACTTTATAATTATGCTTTCCACATAATCAAGTCAATTTCATTAGAATTACTATTGTTTCCCTCTCCACATTTGTATAGTTTCTGTGATTGCTGTTGTCTCTGGTTTATTCTGTTATAAGATGGTGTGGAAAGGGAACACACAAACACAGAATGATTCCCCCAGGTATCAGGGGACATTAAACAATGCACACAAGGAAGGAGCTGACCCTTTCTACTCTCTGCTGGGATCTACTGGTGGTGTGACACAGCCTACACCTCTCACTAGTGTGAGAGAAGAACAGGTGCATGAGTGTATGTGCATTACATACATACAGCCCCCTAAGCTGTATTCATGCAACTATTTATGGTTAGTGATTACCAGCTTCATGCAGTCCACAGGCATGAAATATGTTCCTGCCCTAACTTGCATGACTAGATTTGCTACATAAAATTTTTCCAGCCTCTGATATTCAGTAGTGATTCCAATTCATCCTCATTCACTCCACAGGCCTCTCCTGGTCCAATGATGTCTGGTGCAGGATCACCTTACCCAAATCCACAGGTATACTCAGTATTTCCTGTACTGGAGGGTGAGGTGGGAGGAGTCTGGCATAGCCTTCTCTGCAGGCCCTTTCCTGAGAGTGTGTGTAGTTGTGAGCCATCACTGGGGTTCAAATATCGTAACTTGCAATATATATATAGTTGAACAGGATGAGAGCACCTGCATGGGGAAAAACTAGGTGTTTGCAATTTATATCACAGATGGGATAAGAGCCTCCTATATGGGAACATGCATGTGAGGGGTACGGGCATATGGCCATAGCTGGACAAGATTTGCCACTATCAATACTGATCTCACTTTCTCTTTTAATCTATAGCCTCCAGTATCCAGTGGTGCCTCAAATCCTCCCACATCCACTCCACAGACTTCTCCATAGCACAAACTTAACCAATATTCCGGTGTTCATGTGGCCCTTAGATTCTAGTCATGCATTATTTTTTGCAGAGAACTTCAGTGTTTTATCAAATTGTGTCCCCTTGCGTAGGCAGATCAATAGTGCCGCCACACACTTTATATACCATTAACAATACTGCAATTCAAGTTTCCAACTGCCATCGAGATCTTGGAATTTTAGTGTCAAGTGACCTGAAATGGAGCAACCATCTTATGTTCATTACCTCACGAGCATACAAAGTGCTTGGTCTCATTCGGCGTTCATTTTCCTCTAGTCTTGATATCAGAGCTAAAAAGACTCTCTATCTCCTTCTAGTTCGATCTCAACTTACCTACGGCTCACAGATATGGAGGCCACATCTTATCAAGGACATCATGTTGCTAGAACGAATTCAGCGACGTGCTACAAAGTATATTTTGAATGACTACCAGTCTGATTACAAGTATCGTCTACTGGCACTTAGACTTCTACCTCTGGCTATGCAACTTGAATTGTATGACATTATGTTTTTCATTCGTAGCCTCAAAGTTCCTGATACCTCTAACACCTTTCCTCTTCAAACTTACATTCATTTCTGTGAAGGTAATACCCGGTCTTCGACTCACCTGAAACTGAGACATTCCCTTTCTAAATCAAATGCTACTAGCCATCTATATTTCAACAGGCTCCCACGACTCTGGAACTCTCTCCCTCCAATCAATCTTGATCATTCTATTCCTACAATTAAGAACCAACTTCTTCAAGTCTTCTCGTCACATTTCACATCTCATTTTCAAAGTACTAATCCCTGTTCATTACATTATTGTTGCCCTTGTGCTAAGTGTGTTCCTTTATCTGTAGTTACTAATTACTCTTCCAACTAGGACATCATCTTATGTTGGTGTTCCGTCAGTACATGATAGTACTAAGTATGCCTGTCACCATTTTCTCCTTTATTTTGTGTTCATGTACTGTGAAGCATTAAATAATAATAATAATAATAATAATAATAATAATAATAATAATAATAATAATAATAATAATAATAATATTGTATATACAAAGTACCTATACTTGCCAATTTTTATGAAGGCCAATAGGGACATTTTTGACCACACCCATCAGTCTATTTAGTAAGATTTGGGTATTACAAATATGGTTATTATTAGGTAGAAAATTGAGCGTGATTTAGCCATTTTCAATGCATGACTGCAGAATTACGTAGCTAGCTACGTGATTTGATTCCCGCCATGCATGAAATTGATCGGGTCAACTGTCTATTAGGCGGGACATGGGAAAATCAATGATAACTCAAGCCTTTTCTAGAGGTATCCCTGGGTTGAACTTTTTCTGCAGACGGAGTAGTCTCGCCAGCCAGACCGCTTTTGAGAGGGTCTGGCTAGCGAGACTATGCAGAGAGCGGGGCTGAGTCTAGAGTCCAAGGCCTAGACTCAGTGGGGTAGCTACGGTAGGCCCAGGTAGGGCCTGTGCCCGGAACTAGCCAAGGCGGGGGGCCTGGGGAGGCGCGGCCCCCCCGCGCACTCGTACTGCTCAATGCGGCAAGATGAAGATCATTTCTTTGTAACTGTCTATTATAAAAAGTTGGTAGCATTGTTATTGCTTAGAATGCACCAAAAACAGTCTAAAAGACCTAAATTTCGAGGGGGGCCTAGGGTCTGTTTATAAGTGCGTGCCCGCACAATTTGCTATGACGTGCCCTACCTGGCTACGCCACTGGCCTAGAGAACTTGGTTTGTTTACGCTGTACGTGTGTGTAAGCTTACGCAAGCAATCCATTTTGATGTGGTATCGGCGCGTGCGGCAGTTGCTGTGTCAGCAAAAATTAATTAAGCTTACGTAATTGATTGATTTCATGTGACTCAGTGGGCGTAAACGGCACAAAGGACTAGGAACCGAGGGACGTTATGATGAGCCCTAGTAAGCCATTAAAGTGTAGAAAAGTTGTGTTGGGGAAATGAGGATAGGCGTGGAACCATGTAGTCTCGCCAGCCAGACCCTCTCAAAAGCGGGAGAGGGTGAGACTAGGAACCACCCCCGCATGGCTATTATGTCAGTGACTGTTGTAGGGGAAATGTTATTTTGGCAGTCATCTATACAAGATGATTGTAAAAATCTTGAAGGTGTTCAATTTCATATCCAGTGGTAGAGAACCTGAGGGGGGGGGGGGGCGGGGAGGGCTTGAGCCCCCCACTTTTTAAACATGGGGGAGCCCCCCTGGGTGTCAATGAACTACTACGATAGCAAATAGCCTATGCAGGATTTGAGTTTATATCCACTTTATCCCCCCCACAACTTTGACGTGCTGTCTCTACCCTCTAATTTTGAGATTGTAGGCAGTGTATTAAGAATCATTGACTGCATGCTAGTTACAAGTCAAATCCAGGGATGTAGAATACTCTAGGCCCCAGCTATGGCATTCCAAAAAAGTATATAACATGTCACCAAAGGTCTCCTTGCTCAAGTCTACAACCAAGCTAGTAGTTAGATTGTGCTAAAATAGAGTACTAACATAGCACAACCAAGAAAATGGTTTTTCCTGAGTACTGCGTATGTGAATACTGGTCTGAGTTTACATAGCGAGTGGTTAGTAACCCCTCCTGGAAAGTGCAGACAAGAGAGAGGCATACACTTGGTAGCTAAGGCATTATTGCTGTACTGGTACATAGAAGGTTAGAGGTCAAAATATTGTACATATTCACACATGTCGTACACACATTAACTGAGCCAAACAGAACAGTGGTAATAAGGGTACTTATTTTCACTGGCATTTTTGTGTACTTTAACCCCTTGAAATTGGGGCACCCCCACTTTCTTCTCTCCACTATACATGTGCATGACTTTCACATAACAGAGTGTGGTATAATTCTGCATTTTATCCATCACATGATAAACATAGATTTAGGCTCTATAAAATCACAAGGAATTCAAAGATCATGTGTACAGCAACAAATGAGGCTAAACTAAGTATGAAACTTGCCCACTTCTCCATTCTACTGTAGGTGATTGGCAGTGTGAGGTTTGCAATGCCTCTAATTGGCAGCGAGATGCTGTCTGTAGGAGCTGTGGAACACTGAGACCAACACGTATGTCACAAAAACTGTCTCTTTGTTGTTTATATCTTGCATATATAGAAACCTGCAACATACATGTAGTGTAAGCATATTGCTACACTTAGGCCTGAGTAAATATGCTTGTATTTTTGAGAATTTTCCAAGGAATTTATTTCAAACCACGTTTTTTGTTTCATTGTGGTGACTATCCATTGTGGTTATCAAAAGTGAAGCAGAGGAGCAGCTTGTTGACGACGAAGATGTCGCTGTGCATCTGCGTTTACCGCCACGACCGCGATTGGTCAACACTGCATTTCCTGTTCCGCTTTGGACCACGTAAGACATCGAGAACCGAGGGTACTTTATCTTTCTTGGGTTCTTCAATGCTTTTGCGGTCTTAAGTCTCTTCTTCTATGTCTTCTAACTTGTAATACTTGTACACGTGCCCCCTTATGCACGTTCATGTATGCACGCCATAGCGCCTATTATTCCCGAAACTTGCACATTATGCCGGCATAATGCCCATTGCTGCATAGCTTATATTAGCTATACTGTACTTGACTATACCACATTTTCCCCTATTTGGTTTCCAAGATTTGCATTGGCAGCCTCTTTATGTATGAGAAAACGTCATGGACCAAGTAAAAAGGCTGATTCAGTTTCAAATGTTACGACCTAAAGAATGTGTATTCATCATCCCTACATAGAGAGTCTACCAACTCTGATAAAATGTTGTGCATGCGGTACGTCTTATCCAACTGTGAGAGTTGTGATATAGCCTCGTCCCAGGCTCTCCCCTGCGAGCGTACAGCGAACGACCTTTGAACCCGTAGTAAAATAAGTTTTGTTCAGGTGCAAAGGTCATATGTGCGCGCGCGAGGGGAGAGCCTGGGGACGAGGCTAAGTTGTGATATGCCTACAAGCAAACCAGATGCACATGTATGTTATTGTACATGTAGTCACCTGCAGCATGCAGATTGTGTAAGCATGGCCATAGGAAGCATTTTTATAGTGCTGAGGCCATAGATGGCCAAAAAACTGTATCATGCAGTGTGCAAGTTCTAGGGGGGTCTGGGGGGATGCCCCCCCCCCGGAAAATTTTCGGGATTTTAGGCACTCACAAATCGAATATGGTGCAATTTTGGGTTAAATATCAGTTGCAGTGATTTGTACTACATAGTAGCTGCCTCGAAATAGCCGCGTACCAGATAATTATAGTGTGTGTTACATAGAGGCTAGATTTACATCGCTCACGTAAGCCGTGAACCCTGCTGTAGTACTTACATAGAGCACTAGTGGATCTGTACTGTAGCCATTGTTAGACTTAAAGTTGTGGTGAGGCCAGGTGGCTATTAGACTAACGCTGTTCCAAAAAAGTGGTGAGGCCTTGGCCTCACCTGCCCACCCTGTTGCTACAGCCATGGTAAGCATATTGCTGTACAAACAGAATATATATATATATATGTATATATATATATATATATATTTAGAGTATAGCATTCAAAAATGAAGCATTTTGATTGGTTAATACTGGGTTTCTAAATCCCGTAGTAGTTCTTGGTGGATTCTACATATAGAATCCACCCTCCAGGGCGTGGACGTCTACATATAGAATCCATCCTCCTCGCGTAGTTTCCTAGCGACAGCGTCTATAGCGTGCTGACTCCACGACAACCATGGTTTTGAATCTAACGCAAGTCGTATACGTACCTATTGAAGTTGCAACAAAGCCAAGTGTCGGCAGCCTTTCTCAATTCTGAGCGATAAGAGTTAGCTTATTGACCACGCCTCCAAAGGTAGGCTATGCAGCGATATCTCCTGGTCGCCGGTCATCGATCCTTCTGACATTCGTTTGCTGCTATTGTCGATGATTTGAATATTGCGAGCATCGGTAGTTACTGTTGCTATACTCTAAATAAGTTAGACACGCTCATCGTCGGAAACTACGCGATTTAGAAAGCCTCGGGCCTTGTAGTAGCGTTCCTCGCTACGCTCGTAACGCTACAGCCCAGGGCCCTCGGCTTTCTAAATCGCGTAGTTCCCTCCGACTTGGCGTCTAACTTATATATAGTGGTTGGTGTACTGTGATCCTGAGTTTGATTCCCAGTAGAAGTCAGTCTTTTCTGCTCTCTCTTCGTCCCTTATGCCTGTGTCACCAATAAAACTTCTCTCACCAGGCAACCTAAGAATTTATGTTAATGTTAATATACCTGTACAATGTAGCATGTTTCTATAACATCACTTTCTCCTTCCATAATTTCTCTCAGGCATTTATAGGGTCCCACCCACCATGTTTGAAGCCAGTGCCCCACCCACCATAAGTGATGAAGAAGCCAGAACAATTGTACAAAAGGCCAAGCAATCTGGAAGCCTCAAGCAGCGGAATATAGTGGCAGTTGTCACTGGTGTCATGGGAGCTGGAAAAACTTCTTTTTTGAGACGATTTTTCAAGAAAGGTATTCCAGATACCTACACTAGCACAGGAGTCACAGGCGAAGCTTATCGAGGTATTATGCGCCACGTTGCAAATATCCGCACACTAGAGTACCTCCCACGAGGAAGAATTCTTCAGCTTTTGGCTCCTTTCCTCAAAATGGGAGTACCAGAAGGTGATGTAGATGCTTTAGCACAAATCTTCCTTGATACCCGGTCAGATGCCTCCTCCTCCCATCACTCTCCCAGTACTACTCCATCTGTACCAGGGTTTCATGTACATCCTAAGGCAACCTTTACCCAAACACAAATGCCAACAGATCCCTCCTCCTGTTACTCTGATGTTGCTTCTCAACCTGAACCACGGCTGCAGTCTCAGGTAACCTTTTCTCAAAAACAGCCGACAAGTCTAGTTCAGACCAAGCCTAAATCTGAGGTGTTAGAGCTCATTCACATGCTGGACACTGGTGGGCAGCCTGAATTCATGGATACCATGCCTTCACTAGTGCACAACTCTGATCTTACGATCCTTGTCTTGGACTTGACCAAGGACCTCGATGACAGCCCCATACCGTCCTTGTACAAGAGTGGGACAAGGTATGAGAAGCTGAATGTTTCACGACGTACCAACAAGTTGATCATCCGTCAACTTATTTGCACAATGCAGGCCAAACGAGCACGTTTCAAGGGACAGCACAAGACAAGAAGTACCAAATTCCTTGTGGTTGGCACACACAAAGATTGCATTCCAGAGGATCAGCTCCCCAAAGTTCTAGAAACCTTCAATGAAAAGCTCAAAAAAATATTTGATGGAGCAATTACAGATGAGCTGATTCTGTATGAAGGAAAGCGAGTATTCCCACTCAATTTGAGGACTCCGAATGAAAGTGATGAAAAAGTGCTACAAAGCATCTACGAGAACATTAAGTTTCCACATATAGAAGAGGTTGAGCTGCCTCTTTCCTTTTTCATGTTTGAGCAAGATGCTCATAGGTTTGTGGCAGAGAGGGGAGGTGTGGAAGTTTTGAACTTTAAAGAGTGCTTAGAGATAGGTATAAAACTGAGCATGAGTCAAAAGGTGGTTCAGGCAGCTCTGCTCTACCTACGTGAGCACAACGTCTTCCTCTACTTCCCAGATATTCTCCCCAACCTTGTCTTTCTGGATCCACAAGTGCCTTTAGACTTTGTGAATGCCATTGTACGCTTTAGTTATTTGGCTGAGAGGAATGAGATTCCATGCCTCACAGAGAAGCAGCAAGACATGTGCCGTCATGGTCGCATTACTCTAGATCTACTGAAGCATAAAGAGCTGTCTTCTAGTTTTGTTGACTCTGTCTATCAGCCTGAAGATGCAATAAAGCTCTTTCAGAAGATCTACACCATAGCCCCCCTGAGTGTAGACAGACAGCCACCACCAAATTCTGCAGCAGCCAAGTCATCTACAGCCGAGAGAGACAAGGAGTACCTAATGATGTGCTTGCTTCCCGATAAGAGAGAAGATGAAATTCGTGAATCCCTTTCTCTCCTGTCTACAACAGCTATTTCCCCTTTGCTTGTACGATTTGAAAATGATTGTGCCCCCAATGGTGTTTTTGGGAACACAGTTTCCTGCTTGATATCCAACTTTAACTGGCAGATTTCATTAACACTTGAAGGTAAACCACAGTGCCTGGCTCACAATATTGTCACACTCCGTGCTGGCAATGTTCCTCTAAAAGTTACTCTTGTAAACACATTGCAGTACTTTGAGGTTCATGTCAATGCTAATGATGCTGCACTGCAGAAACACATTCCAAAAATCCAGTCCACAGTATTCAATGCAGTTAAAAAAGTATTGAGGTCAATGGATTTTGACGTTGAATTTGACCCTGCATTCCTGTGTCCCTGTGACCCATCAGTGCCTCATGCAGCCACAATTTTCCGTGACCCTTCCTCATCCCCTGTCACAAATGAACCATGTCTTGTATGTTCGAAAACCAAAGAACCCCTTAGGGGAGGCCTAAAAGTGAAGCACAAAGTATGGTTTTCAGATTGGAAAAGACAAAGAGAAGGTAAGATTATAGCAGTACATGTGTGTGTAAAATGTATCCTTCCTCCTTCCATCACTTGCAGGTATGGCTGTAAACTATCCAATGTCGACCATGCCACTGGGTGATGGTGGTAGTAATCAGGGCTACCAGATAGGCAACATTCCATTCCAGCTTCCACCCTACCCACACATGCAGCCTGGGATGCAGCCTCCACCACAGCCTCTGGCATGTGAAGGGAGAGTTAGAAGCGGCCGGCTTGACGCAAGCTTAAGGGCAGCCCTGGAGCGCTATGAGCTACACGGAATACGAGAGACGGGCAATGAGTTTGGTAGGGGATCTTACATGACCGTCATCGAGATCGATTACAAGGGAATGCGGTGCGCTGCGAAAAAGATCTATGATTTCCTGTATGCCGATATTAAAGGAGTGCACAGTTTCACAAGGGAGTGCTGTCTGATGGGAGAGCTACGCCACCCACATATCGTCCAATTCCTAGGCATCTACTTCGACCCCGCCGCATATATCCCTGTGCTGGTAATGGAAGTTCTCCCTGTCACTCTGACAGAGAGGGTAGACTGCTACGGCCGTCTTCCTACAGAGATCTGCTACGCGATCCTCCGCGACGTAGCACTGGGTCTACGCTATCTGCACGAACGTGATCCGCCCCTCATGCACCGCAATTTGTCCACGAATAACGTTATGTTAACAAGGGACATGGTGGCCAAGATCTCGGATTTGGGGGTTGCCAAAACCCTTCAAATCAGTCATACTATGACCCCAGCACCTGGTACCATGTCCTACATGCCACCTGAAGCACTGCTTCACAGTCCACAATATGACACTGGAGTGGACGTGTTTTCATTTGGGGTGATGATGGTCCATGTACTGAGTGGCCAGTGGCCGTATCCCAGTGAGGCCACACGAATAGACCCCCACGATGAAATAATTGGGGTATCAGAGGTGGAGCGCAGGGCTCAGTATCTGGATGTCATTGGTCGTCCCTCTGATGAGGAAGAAGGCCACCCTCTCATGTCTCTCATTGAGAGGTGTCTCAGTAACAGTCCCAACCTTCGTCCCAATGCCTCAGTGCTGGTGGAGAGAATGAGTGATGCATCAGCCCAGCGACCTCTGACCTTCAGCAAAAGAGTGGACATGATGCAGAAGATTGACAGCATCCAGACCCAGGAGGAGACTGGAGGGACAGGTAGAACACATGAAGATTAGCAAGCAAGCCTAAGATCTCTCACTGTGTGTTTACAGGACAGCTCTTTTTAACTGAAAGATGCTTGTACATGTATGTGTACTGTAGGCTAACTGCATATTGCTTCTGTTGCCCCAGACGAAATAAATAATGTATGAGAATACATGTATATAGTACACTAGCAGAGAGCGTATATAACATAGACCATGTATATGTCTATGTTAGCTTATTAAACCTTTACCTCACTGCTCTTTCCTTCCCTCTCTAGCTGACCATAGAGCTCTAGTGGCTCAGCCGAAGCATTACAGGAAAGCCACACCCACTGGGAAGGTATTAGGCAGTGGAACATATGGCTCAGTCATTGAGCTGACATCAGCCGGGGAAACTGTGGCTGGGAAGGTGTTCAAAATGTCGTCTTCTGTGAATCTACAAACAATAGCCCTCAGAGTGTGTGGAGAACTGAGTACAATGATGCAACTCCACCATCTGAATATTGTCCAGTGTAAAGGAGTGAGTTTACTGACAGACCAGCCCTTGCCTGTTCTTCTGATGGAACAAATGATGAGCAGTCTCCATGACTACCTCCTGCAAACAGACAAATCTAATCTTTCAGTGGAGAGAAAAGTGTCCATTTTACGTGACACTGCTAGTGGACTGGACTACCTTCACAGCCAGACACCTGCCATCATCCATCAAGACTTGACTGCAAAGAATGTGCTACTGGACTCACAGCTGAGGGCCAAGATAGCAGACTTTGGCAACTCTCGAATCATGGACCTTGACCCTGAAGCCACCCCTGAAACAATGGCCAATTTACCAGGCACTCTAGAGTACATGCCTCCCGAGGCACAGGGAGGTAGTGTACCATATGACCCCAGTCTGGATGTGTTCTCATTTGGCCATTTATCACTCTTCACTGTCACCCAGACACCAGTACAACTACTCCCTGCTACTTACCCCGATCAGTCAACAGAAAAAGTGCACGGTCGATCTGAAGTAAAGAGACACAAGGGAGCTGTGGAGGCAGCTGAGCAGCTGTTGTCAGAGAATCATTCTCTAGTGTCAGTGATGAAACAGTGTCTCCATAACAACCCAGCACAGCGACCTCGCACTGGAGAACTGGTGACAAGACTGCAACAAGTGGTGACTCCTGGTGAGTGGTGGCCTCACTCCTCTTCCTTTCATGATTTCTGACTCTCCTCTCATCCCCTCTGTCTCTGTATACATGTATGTGAACAATAATCATAAGGCTACCATAGCATTCAGAGGAGGTTGGAACCCATCACGTGAGAGGTCACGTGCTGTAGACCGTCTATAGGAGTTTTGTATAGAAATGCTTTCCTGTCTACAAGGTAGCTAGTGTAAATGTAAGCATATCACCTGAAAGTACTAGGTGAGTATACTAGAAATATGGCCAGTACCCCAAGAGTACCCTTCGGGTTTGGTTATTACAAGCCTTAGAGAGTTTTTACCTCGGTCTTCCTACAGGAAGCTGAAGTGTTGGTACGTCTGCCCTTGCCTAGCTCTACCAAACCTTGGTGTAATTGTTGAGATCGCTGAGCCTTCTTCCCCAAACTCCTGTGTAAAATACTGATCGGAATCTTCCACCTATAAATCAACGTGCGTACATTCTTTACAGCTTATGCGGGCGCGATCATCCAATAGCGCGTGTGTAAATCACATGACAGTTATGTAACATTACATTTGGTTCCAACCTCCTCTGCATAGCATTACTGCCATCAACCACGCATCCATCTGTTCCTCCCTCACAAAAGAAACATAACTTACCATTCGTTTGCCCCTCAACTCCAGCCAGCTTCAGATCCCCAGCCAAGGACTGAAGTTGACTAGGGCACGAGTCATCACCATACAGTTTTTGTTTACGCACATCCCAGGCACCTACAACATATTCCTTCACTAATGATCAAAGTTGTATTCCCAGAGCTCACTTCATAGGCAGTTTTCTCTATACTATTAAGCTTGTCAAAATATACATATCTGTCTCCTAAAAGCTCCCGAAGCTTCTCCACAAAGATGACTCTAATATTACTATAGGCTGAACACTCCCACAACACACGAGCTACACTCTCACACTCAGCACCACACAACACACACTCTGATTTGCCTTCACTACATCTATGCCTGCCTAACTCTTCATTCAAGCCATGTGTTCCTGACCTAAACTTAAACAATAGTCTAGTTCCTGCATCACCAACCCCACGCAAATACCTTTTAAATTCTACTTCCTTCCCAAACCTTTTGAATTTTACTTTACTACAAGTAAATAAAAGATTTAGGAATTGAAAGGAAATATAAGGATTGCATAAAAAGGAACGGAGACAAGATTGTGACACAGACATGTTGTTATATCAACGTAACATTATCAGTACGTTGATATATCATAACATGTCTGTGTCCTAATCTTGTCTCCGTTCCTTTTTATGCAATCCCTATATTTCCTTTCAAATTTCTTAAATCTTTTATTTACTTGTCTCCCGTCATTTTTTCCTGGACCTAACTACATGCATTTTTCAAATTTTGTAGTTTACTTGGTAGCTAACATATTAGCTAATAGAGCTTGTAGCCTGAGGCTATCCAACATTTTTATCGCAACATCAATTGTTTGTGTATTATATTGTACCAATTTTACATATAAGTTAGACGCCGAGTCGAGGGAACTACACGAT
Organism: Theonella swinhoei; assembly: GCA_963970385.1. NCBI lineage: Eukaryota > Metazoa > Porifera > Demospongiae > Tetractinellida > Theonellidae > Theonella > Theonella swinhoei. Next base: position 4,448,794 of record OZ019959.1, on the reverse strand, counting down.
TTAGAAAGCCGAGGGCCGGATGTAGCGTCCCGAGCGTAGCGAGGGCGCTACCAAGGGCCCGAGGCTTTCTAAATCGCGTAGTTCCCGACGACGAGTACGTCTAACTATTTTAGACTACAGCGGATAAACTGATTGGCCAATGACCATTCAAACCGTTAGCAACAAGCGTGCCAATAGATCCCGGTACTAGGGGCCAGCGGCCAACTATAGATCCCGCTAACGAGGTGACTATGAAAAATAGATCTCGCGTTTCTCGCAACCTGATTGGTCAATTTAAAGTTACCGTAGTCTAAATTTAGTGAAGCTTTTGTTAATGAAATATAGCAAAGTAGTGCCTGGGACTACTATTTACAAGATTACAAGATTTTATCTCAGCATTAATTATTGGGATATTAAGCTTTAACATCACACAAATTTCCACATTTTGTGCTACTTTTTTAGCGAGATGTAGCTAGCTAATGCCTGAGGCTATTTTGTTGTTATATTACAAGATCTACATTGTTTACATAGATTTTATCACAACATTGATCATTGGGGTATTAAGCTTCTATCTTTTTCCAGAACAAGAATTTGATTTGGCCAACAAACGAGGCCTTGCAATACTCATCAATTGTGATTACAGGGGGACTCCGAATTTCCACCCATTGCCTGGGACTGAAAAAGATGCAAAAGAGATGAGAGAGACATTTAAACAGTTCGAGTATGATATCCATCAGTTGTCGAATGAACAGGCCACCTTGTCTAATATTGAAGAGTTACTGAAGCAAATAGGGAAGTATTTGCAGCATTACAATGGAGCTGCTAAGAATCATGACGGCAGCACAAAAGTCATAAGTTTCGCTTTCTCTGGTCATGGATCAGACCCCAATCTTCTTATAACCAACGACGGTCAGTCTCTCTTTCTAAAAGATGTCATGGAACCTCTTGTCAACCCCAAAATTTGTCTAGTTCATGATATCCCCAAACTCTTCATGATTGATGCGTGTCGAGGAAGTGGTGAATTACCAACTAGTGATGATGGTGTGGGGGCAGTTAAAGGAAACTATCGTCTTGACTTTGCCACCCTCCGAGACCAGAAGGCAGGAGCTGATGATGATGAGAGTGTATGGATGCCTGTGCTAGCTCGTGATCTTAGAAGACAGATGTTTAAGGATCGCTCATACCAAGGCCTGGTGGCTGATGTGAACTGTGATGTGTACAGGAAATTCAATCAGCAGCCACAGTCACAAGATCAGTTGATTGTAGGTGAACTCAAACTCTACTACAAAGCTGCCTAGTTATGGAATCATTTTCTGATAGTTCTGAATGTTTTTTTATATCATTATGTATTAATTTTGAGTGATGTAACAATTATTATTAACCACCCACAGAGCAGGTCAAACAAAGAGAAATGACAGAACTAGGTAAAACCAACGGCAAAATAGGAACATATGTCAAAGGTGCATGTGATACATAACAACAAAAGAAAAAGAATGAAAATAAAGACCCAATTGCAAGGCAAATATAACATGCATAGTCACAGCACACAATCCACAAAAGGTGTTCAGATGGGGTACAAGAGGGAACGGAGATGGAAGCTCGGATGGAAGAAGAAATTTACAAACATAAGACGTAATTCCATCAGAAGGTCAGGCACACACAAACACTCCTTGCACTTCCTCCACATAGATCTATGTACTCACTAGAGAGCCGAGGCTATGGATACACTCCCTAGTGACCGAGACACGCTCCACACATCTCGGCTGCTCACCTCAGCGTTTTACAGAAAGTAATATTAAAATTCTTCTCTAAAATAGACGGAATTTTCTTTACTCGAAAGGAGCACCGCCAGATACTATATTTCCCTTATTGGCTTATATTTTTTGGTTGGGGTGGGGAATATAGTATCTATGAGCACCGAGTCATGTCACTACTTGGTATGTTCTATTCTAGCAGTTCTACTTGTATTACAAATGAGTATCCCTGCGAGGTGTCAGCTGGCTATAAAACAGCCTCGTAGGTCCTCATCTGAGCTCCAAATTATTTCTGACACTCTGATATCAACCTCGTGGGTTCTTTGAGGTTTATTAGCTCATAGCTAGCACTGAAGTGAAATGGTGTTCGTAATTTATTTGCAGACTACACTCAAACTGTAGGTGGGGCCAATAAACAATATGGTAATCTCACCTGAGCATCTGAACAAAATAGCTAGAGCTGCCTGGGTTCTCATGCCTCCTTTGCCACTATATACCAGTTCTAATAAGCCTATTCTCACTGTAAGTTCTGCTGTCAAGACCCATGTGGCATATCCTGGCAGAGACAAACTGATCATGAGAGCTGAAAGTGAGTTGCTTTGATACTATGCTTCTGGTTGCTATGTAGGTACTGGTCCTGGTACTGCCACTGATTGTCCATCTGCTCTTGGAGAGTTAGGGACAGCGACCGAGTCAGATCAAGACTTTGTCCACAAGTTCCGTCTTATCATACTCGGGGACAATGCAGTTGGCAAATCCAGCATTCTCTATCAGTTCATGAAAGGCATTTTCCGCAATGACATGCCTGCAACTCTCGGGGTCACTTTCTGTACAAAGCTAATTGATATCCACGGTCGCCGGATCAAGTTGGAACTGTGGGATATAGGGGTGAACATCTTACGTCGGGACACTGTTGCCATGTACTGTCGCACTTACATAGGTGGGTTACTGGTCTTTGACATTACCTGTAGAGAGTCATTCACTAACTTGAGGAGGTGGCTAGAGAAAGAGCATGCATGGCCACACAAACCTGTTTTCATATTGGTAGGAAACATGGCAGACCTACCCAGACGTAGAGAAGTCAGCAAAGAAGAAGCTCTCTCCTTTGCCACCCAGCATGACATGGAGTACTATGAAACATCTGCTAGGAATGGGTCGGACATTAAGGAAGTATTTCACAAGCTTGTAGATAAGATCCTGACCTTAGTGGATGGTGGGTTAATAAAGATTGAAGAGGGTGTGAAAGGGATTGTAAAAGATACAGAACAGCAAGGAAGACAACAAAAATCAAGGAAATGCTACTAAGATTAGGCCTATGGACATATTTTGACTCATTATACCAACACCTGAGTAGCAAATTCTCCACTTGAAGTCATTCTCAATTAGATCCTATATCAAACAACTGTGTATGTGTGGAGTCTGTTGCTCAAGTAATTGTGATTTTTACTCAATGTTTATTGTGATATATTTTGTCATCACAACAAGTGTGTTGGTTTATCATCTTGAAGGCACTTTGAAGTGCATAACCCTCGCAATCATGCAGTTATGACTATATATTTTATGGAGCAAAATATATAGTTCCTAACTCTCTTCATGTTCTGCACATACCTGTAGACAAGAGTATATACTCTTGTAGATAAGCAGTCTCTCTGAAGTTTAGAGAGAGTGCTTATGTACAGGTATGTGCAGAACACGAAGAGAGCAGGAATCTAAACTTAGGTGGACCCTACCCAAATAGCTCTTGTGTAAAGCCTTGCCCCATATGTTTAACAGTAATTGAAGCATATATGTACAGTCATACAATATAGCTGATATGTATGTATATATACACATCCATGAGCTTTTAGAGTTATTTAGTCGTATAAGCAAGCAGCAAACGAGGTTTCCATAGTCAACAACCCTTTTATATACTGTACAATATCATCATAAAAATGAGCAAAAATTGCAAAGTAAAGCCATCAATAAAATATACCACACACATACAGTTTGTCAATAACATCTCACAGTAAGTTGTAACCACCTTGGCGTTTCTTCCTGAGCTTATTCCAAATGAATGCAATGATTGTCACCAATAAAACGATGAGTATAAACCCTCCTGCTGCTATAACAATTATCTTCCATACTGCAAACCTTTCTGAAGTACGTTCATCAGGGTCAAACTGAAGTTTCTGATTAAATTCCTCAACAGTCCAGGTGAAGTTGCCACATGTACGCATTCCGTCGGGTGGAGGGTTCTGCTGGGCCTGTGCTTCATTAATTACAAGGCCCATCCCCTCTAATTGATGAGGCTCAATGTGGCAGTGAAGGAACCAGAATCCAGGATTGTCCGAGATGAATTGCATGACGACATACCCACCGGCTGGGACGATGACTACGTCCTTGCGAACTGTCCGCTTGTCTAGAGTAAAGTTTAACTCACTCTCATTTCTCCACTGCGGCTTGATACAAAAGTTACTGGTACTTCCATCCATGCAAACTAATTCATCTGAGCTGAACTGAACCTGTCCTCTGTCACCATAGGTTCCATATCCAGTATGCACTACATGGAAGCTATGACCATGGAGGTGAACTGGATGGCTGAATCTTCGTTGAGCCATGCTTCCATTTGTGCCCACTGTGCTTATCACAAATCGGACCGACTTCTTGTAGGGAATTTCATGGATGTGGAGGCAATGGCAGCCATCCTCACAGGTGTCATTAAGATTACACTCCAGATTCTCCCTGTCTCTATCCAGCTCTCCTGTCTGAGTTTGCAGTGCTGCCGAAGGGAAGATGAAGTTTCGTCCATTGATAGTACTTGTTCGCTGAGGGTTCTCAAAGGCGAAGTTGAAAATGAACTCGACATCTGGTTCAGTAGCAGGTAGTTCATAATCTGGTGTAGGGTAGAGTAACTTCAGTTGGTAGACATTGATGCAGTGAATGTTGTACAAAGGATGGAAATCTTGGAAGGGACAGTTCACTGCGACACAAGGAGTGTCCTCAGAGCAGATCCTCAGATGAGACTGGATATTGTTGTAGTCTAGCGGAGTGGGTACTGCAGCGTGAGAGTAGTGAAGGATAGCTAGGGCCTCATCACCAAGGAGGGGGTAGGGTGGTGGAGCAGAATTATTAATAGCAACTTCAAGTGTGTTGGCACGAATCCAATAGTCAGTCTGGTTTGTCTGGTTTGCAGTTACGATGACATCGTATCTTTCTCCAGTGTGTACTATGACAAAGTCAGCTTCTCTTGGCTGGACGAAATAGCCATCAGTTGCAATCACAGTTAATTTGTGTGCATCAATGGAGAAATTATAGGCATATACTGACTGTGCACCTATCAATCGAAAACGATAACTCTTTCCCTCGTCAACTTTAAAGATAGACAGAATGGTCCGATTGAGGGGAACCGAGGAATGTCGACCCCTCCCATTTATTAGTCCAGACCAGTACTGTATGGCACCAATACGAGATCCATCGGGTGCTTGAGATGGAGTGTAAAAATCATCGGAACTGGTTGGAATAATATCAACTGGTCCGTCTGAACCTGGGAAATAACGGATCTTTGAATGAACCTTTGAAAATAGGTCTAATGATTCCTGCCTCTGCCAGTCCAGTAGAGTGATTGTGTGTTCCCCAGGTAAGTCCTCAAACTCTATTCCAATATCTTCTTGAGTTGTGTTCGACCCTTCCAGAACTATAAGTCCTCCATACATGCCGTCAGTTCGCTGGGCCCCACTGTGCGAGTGATACCAAAATGTACCAGGTGGGTAGGCTCGAAAGATGTATCTAAATGAGGAGCCTGGTGATATGGGACATTGGGTTATGAAGCCAAGTCCGTCCATCCAGGGAGTGTTTCGCTGGTGCATTCCATGCCAGTGAATGGAAATCGCTTCACCTGCTAGCAAGTTATAAATATCTGCAACAACAGTCTGGTTCTCGTGAACTACAAGTGTCGGTCCCGGAATCCGACCATTGATGGCGAAAAAAGAACGAAATGTTCGCCCATCAACTGTATTAGCTTCAGTACAGTTAGTATCCGAACAATCATCGCCTCCTTGTGGTCGTAGGGGTATATGCTCTAACTGTCCAGTGTCATTAATGAAATAAACTCTCCCCTGGGTGCCTGGAGGTTCATTAAGCTTATACCGTGTGAATGTGAGTATGTGCTCAATGGTTAGTTCAAACCTGCACACCTCTGCTTCAGTTATATTGGGACAGGTGCAAACAGTCATGGCATCATCACAGGTGGCATTAGCCATGGGCTCCTGACTTGATGAGGCTGTAATACATAGCACCAGGAATACCACTGCAGTGTAGAGTACAACTTCGTACATGGACATAGTGTGTTTTATGCTCCAGAGACCTGTATCAACAAGGGTATTTTACGTGGTTTAATAGGTTACAGTTCATCAATGATAATTGCATTATTTAGTCACATGATTGCATGAGGTGAGTGAGGGAGTAATGTGTACACTCTACAAAGGCTGTGTAGTAGTATCCAATGCACCTGGTCAGCATTGCTTTCGTATATACACACATACAAATACATATGTGGAAATTTAACTACACATCTTTTGGGGGAGAGAGTTAATTATACAGATTTGGGTTGGATCCCCGTCCAATAGCCTGTTCGGCTTCTGCACACATATACATGGGTATGATGGCACTGTAGTTCCTGATTGCATAAGGTGGGTATAAAGGTAGTAACAATCACACCTTATTGTAGCTAAAAGGACACTGCACAGCCTTTGCATGCATGGACAATTCCCACCAACTGATTATAGTACTTCGTGGGCAGCCCTTGTAAACACATACCAACATCTTACTAACCATCTTTTGGGGGAGGGAAGGGAGTATAGTATTGCAGATTTGGGTTGGAGCCCAGCAATAAGCTTGATGGCTTTGGCTTGTGTACATATTCTATACATGGATTTTTTGTCGTAATGTTTAATACGCAGGGAGCACACTCAGCTTGCAGCAGTCACAGTGCTCCGCCCGCAACCATGGACTGACAATCTTCGAAACGGACTCATCTGTATATCACCCCTGTCGCTACCACGTCCTACCGAGCCCAGTCTCCGGGAGCAGGCTAGCCACCTCCAGGCATGCGTGCGCTTTACCAAGCTGCATGAACTAATGAAGGCTGCTGTTGCGAAACGGGTTGTTTTTTTACAACCTGCCGCATTTGGTATCGTGTACGAACTTTCGGCTAAAGGGCCTTGCGTAATAAGATGTAAGTCATGTAGCTTTACACAATGTTGATATAATATTGTTACAGCTATAAACTACTTACCTAAAGTTTACCCTTTGTCTTCGTGGTCTAAGACTAGTATGGCGCATGCGCACACGAACTCCATTAACCCTTGCATCATCCTTGAAATACATTATCAACACAAAATAATAAAATGATATGAGACATAGTTATAAGTTACAATATATTCTTTTCAAACATAATTCTGTCAAATCCATCAGGTGTAGGGAAGGAGAAGTCTGAGAACTGAACGTCCAATATTGCACCATCATCAACTGTACACAAATATGGGGAGAGACGGTAGATATTCTCACTGATACACACACTCAAAGACAACACATAGACACAGACAGACGAGGTATAGTGTACACCATCATGGAGCCAATAACCAAGGCCAAACACAGAGCCACGTACACACCAATCCTGTCAACTCAGCAGAGAGTATAGCAAAATACCAGGATGCTAAATCTACTTACTAGTACCCTACTTATATTATCAGAAGTGGATTCATAGACTCATGAGAGGACACCAACCACATTGCACCATGCCACACTGGACAAGACACATACTACACCACACAAACCACATCACTCCATGCCACACCTCAGAGGCCTCTAACCAAGAAGCAATACAACACAACACCCAAAACAGTCATTTTCAAAGAAAAATCAGCTGCTTCAGGTGGGACTCAAACCTGCAACAGTCTGCATTCTAGGCAGATGCTCTATACATAAACCAACATGCACACTCTTGGAGACAGGCCAGGAAGGCGTACCATAAAAGACAGGATAGACCATTCCTCGGATTCCCATTATTGGACACTGTAAGGACTTTCCATTCAGGAAGAAATTCAGTTCCACGTGATCATAACTGACACCCTGAATGAGAGAGGAGGGAGAGAGAGAGGGAGGGAATAAGGAGAGAGGGAGATGAAAGGAGGAGGGGAAGAGGGAGGTAAGGGGGAAGGGAGGGGAGAGGGAGAGGGGAGGAGGTGGAAGAGTGAGACGATATAATGTTCAGATTGAGGATACTACAACTCTGTTTCCCGAGTGTAATATGCAAATAGCAAAGCACTCTGGGGGCCATATCAAAGGCTAATTGAGAAGCGAGCCCCTTCCCACCCCTTTGACGTAACATCTCTCACCACTACATCTCCTTCCCCAGGTCTCTCCTTCAGTTTTGTGATTGCCTCTGCGTTATGTACGGTAGCTCCTTCGCTGGTGAGTACCCAAGACTGTGCATCCCCACCAAGAGGAACTTGGTCCACCCTAACAAGTGGAGTTGCAACCCCCACCCCCCACACACCTGTAGTGGAGTAGAGTCTTTGATAAACAAAACTCTCCCCTCTTGACTGGCAATACTGGTATATCAACCAGATCTGTGTTAACAGCTACTGAAAGTACATGTTATATTGCTACAGGCTGACACTGTCCACGACATAATCTTTACTGATAAAGATAGTATTAATAAGAGAGTAGAACCCTCTAATAAGGACACCCTAACTGGACATGTTTTGCTGACTCAGCCCATGCTTTGCTAAAAACAGAATACTTACAATATACATGTACATTATGTACATAAACAATCACTCCAAGAGATTCTGAGAAAGGCAAGGCAACAACAACACAACAGAAAGGCAAAGCAACACAACACAACTCGCCCGAAACAGTCATTTTTCAAAGAAAGCTTGGCTGCCTCATACATGTGAAAAAAAACGTGTGTTAAGTTGCTTTGCCTTTTTCTGTTGTGTTGTGCTGTCTTCCTGTAAGTATCCTTCTATGCTAGAGTTACATGACACGTGTGACTATATATCACAGCTTACCTCCACACTGTATCTTGATTTCAAAGTAGCTCTTATCCTGTACAAGTGGTGCGTTGGCTAGTGCTGCTCCAGTCCCACATATCCTGCGACCTGACTTCACTATCACACAGTCCACACCTACACACATTGTAATATTACACACTTGTACTCAGCCACACATCACACCATAATAGCTGTGGTTTCTACAATAGACCTATTGCTACTAGAGTAGAGAAATTTATTGTTTGATGACTCAGGCATAAGGGATGAAGAGCGAGACTCCAGTATTGGAGTACCACCTGGCTGTATATGAGAGAGAGTGAGGGGACTGACTTTTACTTGGGAGTCGTGGCTCAGTGGTTAGTGCACTGGACTTCCAGTCACTGATCCTGAGTTTGATTCCCGGTAGAAGTCGGTCTTTCCTGCTCTCTCTTCATCCCTTATGCCTGAGTCATCAAACAGTGAACTTCTTTACACATCACCAGGCAAACTAAGATGTTGCTACTAGAGTAGCAAAACATACACATCCCACCATAATTTCTAGAGATGTGCATGTATTCCAGTACACACTAGAGTAGCAAAACAAAGATCTTGTTTCTCTACACTGGTGAAAACAATAATTGTTGTGAAATGCTATATGACAGGAATGTTAGTGAAACCTTTGTAATGTTCATACCATTGGAATAGTGGAAAGTGTCCTAATTAATGGTGTCCTGATTTCAGTGTCCCGATTAGTGGTGTCCTGATTTCAGTGTCCCGATTAGTGGTGTCCTGATTTCAGTGTCCCGATTAGTGGTGTCCTGATTTCAGTGTCGTAATTAGTGAGGTGTATTGATTTCAGTGGATGTTACTGTGTTGTGATGATTACTTCCTGTTGCTCCATGATGTAATACGTTACTTGATGTATACACAAGTATTGGCATTTCCTATGAATTACATGCAGACATGCAACTTCCCTAAATCATGATGTAATTGGGGACACATCCTAGCCCATGTGGACTGGCTATGTCTGAGGATTGACTAGCCTTCTTTCTTGTGAACTAGGAGGGTATCAGGTGTGATATAGGCATAGTTTGAACCACCTAAACCACACCCAGGATATCACATGCTCTACATATTGACGTGTAGGCCTAATGTTATAGCTAAGCCCTCCCCATCACTGTAAATGGCGCCATATTTCGTCCTATATTGGACTCCATTACATGTGAACCTACCCCCAGTCATCAGTTCTCACCCATTCTGTTGGTGTCGAGTACCACCTGTTGTTGAACGTCCTTCAGTCTGACGGGGCCAGGGTCGGGCGTGCCCCAGATACAGGAGCAGAAACAACGCATACACGTCATGCCACCGATACTCAGATCACACATTAGGGAACAGTTGGAACAAGAAAATAGAGAGCGTTTAATTCTATCTGGTATACCAGCGGTATTACGTAAACAAAGAACGTCATAGGCCTGCGTACGGAATATGCGCATGCGCGATATGCGTGAGCAGTTTGAGCAGACGTACTGTGTATATTTTTCGGACATAATTCTCGTCGATACTGTGAGTTGTGCACCTCATGCTTTTAGTGTATACCTAATTTTACAGTGTTCGCTAATGGAGCTGTATTACATTTTGTAACTTCATTGGCTGAGAGCCAGGGTACGAGGCTAGCAGATCAGTAGTGGTTTTTAATATACTACAAGTGCGCACTTGCGCACTTCATGATGTTTACTCTTTGTCACTTTCCTGCGTATACAGCGGATCTGTGACAGGAAATTAAATCGCCCAAGGATATGATGCAATAGCACGAGATGACACTTGTACACTGCAGTTTGACCTGCAGCTGTAGGTAGCATTCAAATACAGTCCATATAGACAACAGTACTGTTTATTATAACATGGTACGGCTATTAAATCTGTCGGAACAAGTAAAAATGTACTTTAACATGCATATGTATATAGAGGAGCTTGCAATTGTGTAATATAGATAATTATATTCATACCTGTAATGTGAGGTGGGAAGCAATCTCTGGCATGCAATGATTCTCAATGGAAACACCTGTGCAAATTACTAATGCATCACTAATGCTCAACACTTCTGTCTGTCACTTTACAATAGGCATGTGAGAAGAAATGTCCTATAACTTAAACAGTGTGATCATTCTTTAATTCATTCAGAACTGACACATGTCTTCTCTGATCTGGCTCACTTTTATTGTCGTGGCGTTGAGTCCATGGGTCGGTGCTCAGGAATACATCTGTGATGACACCACTGAGAAGAACAAGGCTGTTTGTGAGTGCAATGAAGATGTCTGCTACTTCAGACTTGTGATTGAACACTTGCAAACATTTACTGCATATGAAAAAGAAGCTCCACAAGGCACAAGAGGTAGTAGTAGCACTGGTCAACTTTATCCATCAAGACTAGATGATAGTGGAAGACCATGCAATGATATGGACACTTGCACAGAACCTAACACAGTGGATGGGAGCACATATCGATCTTTTCTTGCTGTCAACAAGCGACTTCCAGGTCCAACTCTCATTGTGAAGGAATCTGCTACAGTTGTGGTAGATGTTGTCAATCTTCTCACCACTGAAGAGACTTCTATCCACTGGCACGGAATGCACCAAAGAAACACTCCTTGGATGGATGGAGTGGGCTACATTACTCAGTGTCCCATACAGGCTGGTGGATCATTTCGCTACATCTTCAAGGCCACACCTTCTGGTACATTCTGGTACCATTCTCACAGTGGTGCTCAGCGAACTGATGGCCTCTTTGGTGCCTTGGTAGTGAGGGAAAAGGAAATTCCTGATGGTCTTCCAGACTTTGAGGATGTCCCTGGTGATCACACCCTCACTCTCCTTGACTGGCAAAGAGATGGATATTTACCAGTTCCTAAGAGAAGTGATGTAAGGTCTGATAATCTGTATGTTAATACATGTTCTGCTGATGGTGCAGAAGTTGGTCCCATTCCATACTGGTCTGGAATCATCAATGGAAAAGGCCAGCACAAAGGCATTCCCTTCATCAACACTTCACTTAGTATTTTTAATGTTGAGAGAGGAAAAACATATCGGTTTCGGTTAATTGGAGCTCAGGGAATCTATGCTTATAAGTTCTCAATTGATGGACACAACCTTACACTAGTGGCATCTGATGGCTGCTTCATTAAACCAGTGGTAACTGATTACGTCATCATACACACTGGGGAACGATATGACTTTCTCCTCACAGCAGACCAGACAGATAAAGTCAACTTTCTTATCAGAGCTGAAACTCTGGAAGTGAACTGTGACACATTGGCATGTGATGGTACATTGGAATCCAATGATGCTATTGCCGTATTGACATATGATGGTAATGATGTAGACATGGCTGTGATTGATAAGGAGTATGTGGATGGCAAAAAAGAGTGCACTGAATCAAATCCTTGCAAAGTTGCCAACTGTCCATTTAAAAACTACCACAATAGTTCAGGCTTTGATTGTTCCAACCTTCATGTAAATAAACTCAGACTGTTAAATCCAACTCCAGAAAAACAACTCCCAGATTCAAATAATGTAGACATTAACTCAACTTGGTTTTTCAATTTTGGGTTTGATGGTATTCAACTCACTGGTTCAGTCAATGGTCGTAGCTTCATCCTGCCCAACAAACCTCTACAGACTGAGAACAAGGACATGGAATCAAAGGTATGTAAGGACCTGACTAATGAATGCAAGCAAGAAGATGATGACTGTCAATGTGTTCATATTGTTAATATCGACAGTGAATTCTCCGGTAAGACTGTTCGTTTTGTTTTATCATCGCTCAATACGACTAAACCTTTCTCGTTTGCTCATCCCATTCACCTCCATGGTCATAGCTTCCATGTGGTTAAGATTGGCTATGGTAGCTATAATGATGACAGTAATAGACTCAAAAGTCAATCTCCTGATCTTTCCTGTGATTCTCCCTGTCTAACTGCACCAAAATGGGCCAATGGTAATGGTCCTGATATTACAATAACAGACAAGACAATTCGCAAAGATACTGTCATAGTGCCAGCAGGAGGCTATGTAGTTATTGACTTTATTGCTGACAATCCTGGCTATTGGTTCCTTCATTGCCACATGTATATTGAGCCATATCAATTAGAGGGGATGGCCCTGGTGATTAATGAATTGCAGCATGAACAAAATCCTCCACCTGATGGACTACCCATGTGTGGAGACTTTAATTGGACTCTTAAAGAATTTGATCAGAAACTGAAGTTTAATTGTCATAATGGTTCAGAAGGCATTGTGAAACAAACCATGTCAGTAGTGCTCATTATACTAATAACCGCAGGAATATATGCTCTTTTAATCAACAGGTGTAAGCACATGAGAAATATACCAGCATACTTGTAATTGTGTATATATAGCCAGGGAACATGTACTTCTGTCATCTTTTAATCTACTAATATCTGTATGATATCATATATTGTTCTTCTAGAACTTTGGTTGTTGGTTGGAGCAGATTTGTGTGTGTAGGTCATGGCCAGCCGCTAGTGAGTTTCTGTTCAACAGTTCAAGAAAGGGGGGTTACACATGTCCCTAATGTAAATGGTGTGCGAGCACACCTCTCTAGCGGGGTCTGGGGGCATGATCCCGCTATGCGCTACCTAACGTAGCCACACCCTCTCTCTTTCGCGATCACCGCACATATATACTCTAGGCTGGCGCTATGCGATCAATCGTGATAGCAAGATCGACGTCGACAGAAGGTATTATATAATACATACATAGATCTATACGTGACGGTGTGGCGTAGCAAGATATTATCAGCTCGCGTTTTGCGGATTGTCTTGCGAAAAAGGGGGATTCGTCCGAACCCCCTCGAACCCCCCCTCGCTACGGGCCTGGTCTCATGCAGTCTTGATTGCGGCAAGTGAGTAAGGGCGGGGGTTTCTGGACGGGAAGGGGTTTCCGAACTGGCATGTTTTCTCGTAAACGATGAGGCTGCCAAAAGTGATGTTTGGTACAAGGCGAGGATACTTCCTTGGCTTCATGTTGATGTCATTTAGTTATTCTATCATCTTCACTTGCAATTGTCAACTACTGTAAACCCATCCCGTCCGGAACCCCCGCCCTTACCTTTAGATGTGTGATCCTGAGGAGTTGGCATGCTTCCTGCACTGTATCTGTTACTTTACAAGATATACATAACTAACATGATTTTAGATAATTTGGGGGAGGTAAGTGCTAAATCACAATGTACAATTACTCTAATCCCCCTGAAATATACAAACCTTGTATAATGATGTAGGTACTACAATGACGTCCATATCTCTGTCACTGCTGTGTCTCCTCTGGTCTCTGGTGGAGGTCCAGTCTCAGACTGAATATCCTTACATCTCCTTCAGGGGAAATCGTCTACCCAACCATTCCTATGTGGACCTCAGTCTGGTGGAGGGTGACCCCATTAGCAGTGGTGATAGTGATACTGTACAGTGTCACACTGACCTGGGCACATGTTGTCGTATACAACAGGGAATACACCGTGGAGACTGGTTTCCTCCGGGTAGTGATACTAGACTGCCATTTCTTAGTGAAGCTAGTAGTTGTACATGTTTGTATGAGGATCGTCAAGCTCAAGTAGTTCACATACGTCGTAGGAACAATGCTGATGGACCATCTGGTATATATCACTGTGTTATTGCAACTGAAGCTGTCCATAATGATAGTGATCAATCAGTTGGAGAGACAGTCTATGTGGGACTATATTATGGCAGTGGAGGAGGTACATGATTGTATATGTAAACAACACAACATTTAAGTGAATGGATAGTGTCTGTATACATATTTACGTCTTATTACTTATGTTCTGTTGCCAGAATGTTACTTGTTTTAGTACAGTCAATACCATATGTCCATCCTGATAATACATGAGGTTAACTGCATGGTGGAGCTGTCAGCCTAGTAGGCTGAATTTCATTGGTTGTATATCCCTACGTGTAGTTGTCTGTAGCACAGCCATGAATTATATGTAACAGTTATGTGTATATACTACCATGTGTAGTCAGTGAAAGAATGATGGAGGTATTGTTTGTTTACATGTATATTAGGAATTGTCACAATATCTGGTGGAATGAGATTCATTATAGACTCTGACCTCAATGGAGCCACTCCTCAGTTCACCCTCACCTGTATCTCCACTGGTGGACCTGCTACCACTATCACTTGGACCAGAAACTCTGTCACTGTCACTAATGGAACTGAGACTGTGTTAGATAATCCTGTGACTTCACAGTATACCCACACCCTGACTGTGACTGGGAGACTGGGAGGACTCTACATATGTACTGTGACTAATAACAGACCATCTAATAATGAAGCTTCAGCACAGCTCACTGTTCAAGGTGCATGCAATATACCATGTCCTGCTGCATATGTGTATGTGAACATGACTAATATGTGATCACAGTTGTTATATATCTAGCTGAAGTATGATGTTTACACGATATTGCTATGCATGGATGTGTAGGATAACTAGTTGTGGTGTAATAGTAACTGAATGCATATTATAATAGTTTCACAGATGAGTGGAAGTGTTGAGGAAATATATTACTGTATATAAAGATAGTATTGCATGTATTCCTTTGAGGCAACCATCCCAGACTTTTTGCTTCTTCTTGAACCACACTACATGTATATAGGAGATCAGATGACCTGCTGAATTGGACATATATACTTTGGGCTGAACTTGAAAATTCAAGTATCACTTAGCCTTACTTTGTCTTGACCATTTATGTAGGTGGTTAACAGTTTAGACTGACCAGCCATGATAGTTGCTTGTGTAGTGTGGTGTGTGTACATCAATGAAGCAACATTATAAAATACACAAAAATTGATTGTATGTACATACATCCATGGGTACATACAGTTTGTTGTATACCTATACTTCACTGGATGTATGATAGTCTCATTGTGAGTTTCTCTATCTTCCTTCCCTCCAGCTCCCTCCCCTCCCTCTGGTGTGACTGTGTCTCAGAATGGAGAGGACAGTGTACAAGTCTCCTGGACACCTCCATCAGGAGAACCTACTGTGACTGGTTACATCATCTACTACCAGCAGCAAGGTGGAGGACATAATGGGTCAGAGATGGCTGGAGCTACTGCTACTACTGCCACCATCACTGGACTAATGACAGGGGCTACCTACTCCATTACCATGGTGGTCACCTCCAGTAAACTACCCAGTACTGTGACTGCTGCAGTGACTATCACTATAGGTAGGATATGGTGATAGTGGGTGGAACATGTCATAACAATCATATGAGATAGAATACATTACATTTGTGTATGTCACAGTATGGCTCCCCAGCTATCTTGTGTAATCACAATAAGAATGGCAGCCATGAAGTATTCTGTATGAATGTATGAATATATACTGATCCTTGATCCAGTATACTGTAATGGACACTCTGCCACTCCCAGTCTCAGCTCCAGGCCAGCCTACTGTCACTGTGACCTCCACAACATCCACCTCCATCTCCCTCTCCTGGAGTGTTCCCAGTGACGCAGTGGTGACCAGCTATGAGGTGATGTGGAGAGCACTCAGCAGTGGTGATGAAGCTAATGATGATGGAGGAAGTGGGACTAGTGGTAGTATTACCTCCACCAGCTACACTATACAGGAGTTGGAGAGTGGTACTATCTACAGTGTCACAGTTTCCGTGACTAATGCAGCTGGGAATACTGTCAGTCAACCTATCATCATTACTAGTATGACATTGTGTTTTGCCACACACATTTTGCTTCATCCCTAATCTGTTGGTGTCCACTGTAATATGCTCTCTCATTATTCAGTTCCAACAGTCACTCAGTCTGACTCTCAGACTTACGTCGCTGCAGCAGTTACTGGTGGAGTAGTGACAGTGGTATTGATTATTACCACTGCAGTAACTGTCATTGTGATAGTGGTTCTCTTACTAAAGAATCGCAGAGAGCACTGTTCCCCTGGAATACAGAGGTTGTATGTGATAATATAATCATGCAGATCCCTTTACATCAGTTTCTCCTTTACAGAGGTCGAATGAGTGCAGTTGATATTACAGCTAAATCTAATGAGGCCTATGGACTGAGGCAGACTAAGCTCTCCGATCTTGAGGAAGCAACATACATGTAAGTATAGCTACTAGTGGTTTAATTTATGGAAACATGGGCAGCCATTGTTGTCTATTCATTGTCTACAGTGATCCTGATGCTGCCCATAAACCAACAACAGAGGCTGCCACCCCTCACTCCTCCCAACCTCCTGCTGGGGACTCCGTCTATGAGCCAATATAACTGAGTGACTCCCATACTGCTACTAGATGTAGAATAACAGGCGTAGTTTACATTGTGTACTGTTTTGAGAAGTATACATAACATTTTCCAGTATATATACATGTACATGTATATGCAGATGACAGTACCTTGTACCAGGATGTATATCAAACACTATATTAACACAAGAGGTTGTTTCTCTGTTACTTCCTCATTGTCACATGTCCAATGACAGTTGAAATATCCCCTTTACTCCACTGTATATATACATACACCGTACATGAATGACTGCTTTGGGCGAGTTGCATTGTGTTACTTTGTCTTTCTGTTGTGTTGTGTTTCCTTGCCTTATCTTTCTTACGCACCTAAGTGGAGTGATTAGTGATGTACATTGTATAGTATAAAGTGTTCGGCAGTCTGAAATGAGGAAACCTTAATAAGCAGGGCAGTCTCAGTTCATTCACATGAAGATTGAGGAACCAACCATTTCTCACAATCTTGATTTAAAGACACCTTTCAATTACTGCTGGACTCCTGTCATTAGTGTTACAATTACATGTGTTACGTCATTTCACTCAATTTCTCATTCACTCTGCTGCCTAATGCTTTTATGATCACCCCAATTATTCTAGGAATGTAATATGCAGTAAATGCTGGTATTTTTCAGTACTTGTGGAATAACAACTAATAGTGCTAACTTGTATAAAACTTAGAGCTAAATAGTACAACAACAAAGATGACTACGTTTTGCAAAAATTAAGCAGGAAACTCTCGTAAATCTTGTTGGGACATCCTTGTTTTTTCTTGAAATAATCTCCAAATATAACATACAGTAGCTATAATTGCAGTCGCCCCCTCTCCAGCAAATACTAGTATCAGGTAGATCTTCCAGCCAACAAGGCCTCCCAAGCCATTGAACGTCACCTTCTGATTGAATTCATTAATGTCCCAGGTGAAGTCACCACACGTAGGCAGTCCATCAGGTGGAGGGTTCTGTCTATCCTGTAATTCATTAATGACCAGGGCCATCCCTTCTAATTGATGTGGCTCTATATGGCAATGAAGGAACCAATAGCCAGGATTGTCAGCAATAAAGTCAATGACCACATAGCCTCCTGCTGGCACTATGACAGTATCTTTGCGAATTGTCCTCTCTGTTATTGTAATATCAGGAGCATTACCATTGGCCCATTTTGGTGCAGTAAGGCAGGGAGAATCACAGGAAAGATCACGAGTTGGGCTTTGGATTCTATTACTGTCATCATTATAGCTACCATAGCCAATCTTAACCACATGGAAGCTGTGACCATGGAGGTGAATGGGATGAGCAAACGAGAAACCTCTAGTGATATTGAGTGATGATAAAACAAAACGGATTGTCTTACCAGAGAATTCACTGTCAATATCAACGATGTGAATACACTGACAGTCATTGTCATCTTTCCTGCATACATCGGTTAAATTATTACACTTCTTGGACTCTATATCCTTTAGCTTGTTTTTCTCTGTCTGTAGCGATATGCTGGGCAGGATGAAATTACGGCCATTGACTGTACTTGTAAATTCATCACTATCAAAACCAAAATTGAAAAACCAGGTTGGAACACTGTCCACATTAGCTAATTTGGGGAGTTCATCTTCTGGAGTTGGATCCAACAGTTTAAACTGGTTTATGTGTAGGTTGGAACAATTAAAGCCTGAACTAGTGAGGTAGTTTTCAAATGGACAGTTGGCAACTTTGCATGGGTTTGACCCGGTGCACGCTTTTTTACCATTCACATACCCATTAGCAATCACAGCCATGTCTACATTGCTACCATCATATGTCAATACAGCAATAGCATCATTGGATTCCAATGTACCATCACGTGCCAATGTGTCACAGTTCACTTCCAGAGTTTCAGCTCTGATAAGAAAGTTGACTTTATCTGTCTGGTCTGCCGTGAGGAGAAAGTCATATCGTTCCCCAGTGTGTATGATGATGTAATCAGTTACCACTGGTTCAATGAAGTAGCCATCAGTTGCCACTAGTGTAAGGTTGTGTCCATCAATTGAGAACCTATAAGCATAGTTTCCCTGAGCACCAATTAACCGAAACCGATATGTTTTTCCTCTTTCAACATTAAAAGTACTAAGTCGAGTGTTGACGAAGGGAATATCTTTGTGGTGGCCTTTTCCATTGATGATTCCAGACCAGTATGGAATGGGACCAACTTCAGCACCATCAGCTGAGCACGTATTGTCATAGAGTGCATCACCTGCCTTTGGAACTTGGTCAACTGGTAATTTTTCAAAATACCCAAGAGAGGAGTGGATTTGGACAAACAAGTCCAGGGATGATTCTCTTTGCCAGTCAAGGAGAGTGAGTATATGCATACCAGGGACATCCTCAAAGTCTGGAAGACCATCAGGAATTTTCTTTTCCTTCACTATCAAGGCACCAAAGAGGCCGTCTGTTCGCTGAGCACCACTGTGAGAGTGGTACCAGAATGTACCAGAAGGTGTGGCTTTGAAGATGTAGCGAAATGATCCACCAGCCTGTATGGGACACTGAGTAATGTAGCCCACTCCATCCATCCAGGGAGTGTTTCTTTGGTGTATTCCATGCCAGTGGATGGAAGTCTCTTCAGTGGTGAGAAGATTGACAACATCTACCACAACTGTAGCAGATTCCCTCACAATGAGAGTTGGGCCTGAAAGTCGTTTGTTGACAGCAAGAAAAGATCGATATGTGCTCCCATCCACTGTGTTAGGTTCTGTGCAAGTGTCTATATCATTACATGGTCTTCCATCTGTGTTTGGTCTTGATGGGAAAAGTTTACCATTTTCATCAATATAGAAAATCCTCCCTCTTGTGCCTTGTGGAGCTTCTTTTTCATATGCAGTAAATGTTTGCAAGTGTTCAATCACAAGTCTGAAGTAGCAGACATCTTCATTGCACTCACAAACAGCCTCGTTCTTCTCAGTGGTGTCATCACAGATGTAGTCATGAGCACCGACCCATGGACTCAATGCCACGAGAATAAAAGTGAGCCAGATCAGAGGAGACATGTGTCAGTTCTGAAGAATGATCACACTGTAAATACATATAGTTTACTTAGTGGAATTTTGTTTCAAGAATGAATATATCTCTATATGTAAGGCCATGCAAGCACACAAACTACATTTTTGCATCAGCGCCCACATGCTGCTTAGCCTTGCCCCTTCAACTTGATTTGATCCAAATTTGAGGAGAACTTGGAAGGCGGGGCAAGGTATTTGGGCAGTGCCAGGGGCGGGGTGTGTTCTCGCTGTGATGGTCCTGCTCTGTCTTCATGTATCAGTGGAAGGACATCCAGTCATTACTGCCTGCCAGCATTTACTTAAAGGATGTGGCTGATGCTAAACTATAAATGTAGTTTGTGTGGCCTAACTAGAAGTGTTGAGCATTTCTAAGAGATGCACTAGCAACAGAAAGCATTAATTTGCACAGGTTGTTGCATTGAGAATCATTGCATGCCAGAGTTTGCTTCCCACCTCACATTACATGTATAATAATTATCTAGAACTATATACACACGAGCTCCTTTTAATATGCGCATGTTAAAAGTGCATTCTTACGTACCCGTGAACAGATGAGCCATACCATGTTATAACAAGTTAATATACACTGACACTGTGCGGTCTGTATGGACTACAACTGTATTGCATCATATCCTTGCGCGATTTTCCGCTGTCGTGGTATCATACAGGAAAGCGGCACAGAGTAAACGTCATTTACGGAGTCTATACAATCAATGGCTATAAAACAATACTAATCTGCTTGGGCTCGTACCCAGGCTCTCACTCTCAACCAATGAAGCTACAGTTTATATTTACAACTCCATTAGCTGAAACTTTAAATGAGGTATGCAGTAAAAGCATGAGGTGTACACTCACAGTATCGACAAAGATTGTCCGAAAACCCACTGCTGCTGTCTGTACTGCGCCAACTGCTCACGCATACCGCGCATGCGCATATAAACGGGCCTATGACGTTTACGTAGGCGTACCCTAATACGTACTTTAACTCTCCCCACACTCTTACTGCAAACTTGTTCATACTAGACATTAAATTTTGCATCAGTAGTACTAACAGTTGCAATGTAGGGTTGAAAAATACCAGCATTTACTGCATATTACATTCCTAGGATAATTGGGGTGATCATAAAAGCATTAGGCAGCAGAGTGAATGAGAAATTGAGTGAAATGACGTAGCACATGTAATTATAACCGTAATGACAGGAGTCCAGTAATTGAAAGGTGTGTTAAATCAAGATTGTGAGAAATTGAAACTGAAAATAAAATATGGGTAATTGACTGAATATTCATATAGTTTATGTAAATATCAAGTTTGTTTGGTGCCAGCTGCTGTGGTTATTTCAATCCCTTCGTCATAACTCTCTGTGAGGCTACTGTCACTCTCCATCAAACTCTCGTCACGTCCGTCGAGGGATGCTTCGCTGTTTCCTCGTTTTCTTCGTACCCGAACTTTCATGTCGTTTCCTCCCTCTCCCCTTCTTCCATGGATGTTAATATCCTAAGGATTGAGTTCAAACCCAGACAATGACTTGGCTACACAGGCAAGGCATATACAACATGAAAAGCACATTAGACTCAAACTCCGCATTAATCACACGAACAGCAGTGCCTGGAATAGACTGGTATGTACATGTACATACATGTGTTATGTTGATTTGCCTTTTTCTGTTGTGTTGTGCTGTCTTCCAGTATCTTTCTATGCTAGAGTTACATGACACGTGTGACTATATATCACAGCTTACCTCCACACTGTATCTTGATTTCAAAGTAGCTCTTATCCTGTACAAGTGGTGCGTTGGCTAGTGCTGCTCCAGTCCCACATATCCTGCGACCTGACTTCACTATCACACAGTCCACACCTACATGTACACACATTGTAGCATTACACACTTGTACTCAGCCACTACATCACACCATAATAGCTGTGGTTTCTATAATAGACCTATTGCTACTAGAGTAGAGAAATTTATTGTTTGATGACTCAGGCATAAGGGATGAAGAGCGAGACTCCAGTATGGGAGTACCGCCTGGCTGTATATGAGAGAGAGTGGGGGGACTAACTTTTACTTGGGAGTCGTGGCTCAGTGGTTAGTGCACTGGACTTCCAGTCACTGATTCTGAGTTTGATTCCCGGTGGAAGTCAGTCTTTTCTGCTCTCTCTTCATCCCTTATGCCTGAATCATCAAACAGTGAACTTCTTTACACATCACCAGGCAAACTAAGATGTTGCTACTAGAGTAGCAAAACATACACATCCCACCATAATTTCTAGAGATGTGCATGTATTCCAGTACACACTAGAGTAGCGAAACAAATATCTTGTTTCTCTACACTGGTGAAAACAATAATTGTTGTGAAATGCTATAGGACAGGAATGTTAGTGAAACCTTTGTAATGTTCATACCATCGGAATAGTGGAAAGTGTCCTAATTAATGGTGTCCTGATTTCAGTGTCCCGATTAGTGGTGTCCTGATTTCAGTGTCCTAATTAGTGAGGTGTATTGATTTCAGTGGATGTTACTGTGTTGTGATGATTACTTCATGTTGCTCCATGATGTAATACGTTTACTTGATGTATACACAAGTATTGGCATTTCCTATGAATTACATACAGACATGTAACTTCCCTAAATCATGATGTAATTGGGGACACATCGGTATATGTCTGGGATTGCCACGGACTGTCCCGGGATGTCCCATGTCCCCTATCTGACAACTAGTTTACCCCGTCTGAGGAGCAGCCACAGCCCCTCCCCATCAGTAAAGGGGGTGGAGCTGAATGCATGGTGAGGCTCCACCCCCTTTTGATGGGGAGGAGGCTGGGCTCGCGACGAAGACTACGCGGAAGATGATATGTATAATACTGTATACATATGTATAGATGCATATGAATATACCTCGACACATCCTAGCCCATGTGGGCTGGCTATGTCTGAGGATTGACTAGCCTTCTTTCTTGTGAACTAGGAGGGTGTCAGGTGTGATATAGGCATAGTTTGAACCACCTAAACCACACCCAGGATATCACATGCTCTACACATGGACGTGTAGGCCCAATGTTATAGCTAAGCCCTCCCCCATCACAAGGCCACTGTGTTCGTCCTATATTGGACTCCATTACGTGTGAACCTACCCCCCCCCCCCCCCCCCCCCAGTCATCAGTTCTCACCCATTCTGTTGGTGTCGAGTACAACCTGCTGTTGAACGTCCTTCAGTCTGACGGGGCCAGGGTCGGGCGTGTCCCAGATACAGGAGCAGAAACAACGCATGCACGTCATGCCACCGATACTCAGATCACACATTAGGGAACAGTTGGAACAAGAAAATAGAGAGAGCGTTTAATTCTATCTGGTATACCAGCGGTATTACGTAAACAAAGAACGTCATAGGCCTGCGTACGGAATATGCGCATGCGCGATATGCGTGAGCAGTTTGAGCAGACGTACTGTGTATATTTTTCGGACATAATTCTCGTCGATACTGTGAGTTGTGCACCTCATGCTTTTACTGTATACCAGTGTTCGCTAATGGAGCTGTATAATAAGGGATACATTTTGTACCTTCATTGACTGAGAGCCTGGGTACGAGGCTAGCAGATCAGTAGTGGTTTTTAATATACTACAAGTGCGCAAGTGCGCACTTCGTGATGTTTACTCTTTGTCACTTTCCTGCGTATACAGCGGATCTGTGACAGGAAATTAAATCGCCCAAGGATATGATGCAATAGCACGAGATGACACTTGTACACTGCAGTTTGACCTGCAGCTGTAGGTAGCATTCAAATACAGTCCATATAGACAACAGTACTGTTTATTATAACATGGTACGGCTATTAAATCTGTCGGAACAAGTAAAAATGTACTTTAACATGCATATGTATAATTATTATAGAGGAGCTTGCAATTGTGTAATATAGATAATTATATTCATACCTGTAATGTGAGGTGGGAAGCAATCTCTGGCATGCAATGATTCTCAATGGAAACACCTGTGCAAATTACTAATGCATCACTAATGCTCAACACTTCTGTCTGTCACTTTACAATAGGCATGTGAGAAGAAATGTCCTATAACTTAAACAGTGTGATCATTCTTTAATTCATTCAGAACTGACACATGTCTCCTTTGATCTGGCTCACTTTTATTCTCGTGGCGTTGAGTCCATGGGTCGGTGCTCATGACTACATCTGTGATGACACCACTGAGAAGAACAAGGCTGTTTGTGAGTGCAATGAAGATGTCTGCTACTTCAGACTTGTGATTGAACACTTGCAAACATTTACTGCATATGAAAAAGAAGCTCCACAAGGCACAAGAGGTAGTAGCACTGGTCAACTTTTCCCAACAAGACCAGATGATAGTGGAAGAGCATGCAATGATATGGACACTTGCATAGAACCTAACACAGTTGATGCACTGCAAAAATGTGATGGTTATTTTAACACAAAATGTGGTTAACTCAGTTGCATGTGTATTCAGTCATTCATGTATATGACAATTTAATGGCTGTTGAAGAAACGTTGAGAGGAGAGCCAACAAGGTGCATACCATAGACCCCTAGACCGAGTATATATTAGGTTGTAATTTCAATCTCAAGGATGTCATGTTAGGACATGTGAGGTCCAATTATATAATCACTCAGCTAGTAAATTATGGTGATGAAATTTACAGGTTGAATGATTACACGTGCTATTGCCACATTCCAAGTTGAATGTCAGCCATTGTACACAGCATTCTGTCTGAACATACAAGACTGCAACTGAGATAACTATACATCTTTAGCCATTAAATTGTCATTTACATAAATGAGTGACTACACATGCAACTGAGCTAACCACATTTTGTGTTAAAATAACCATCACGTTTTTGTAGTGTGGGAGCATGTATCGATCTTTTCTTGCAGTCAACAAACGACTTCCAGGCCCAACTCTCATTGTGAGGGAATCTGCTACAGTTGTGGTAGATGTTGTAAATCTTCTCACCACTGAAGAGACTTCCATCCACTGGCATGGAATGCACCAAAGAAACACTCCCTGGATGGATGGAGTGGGCTACATTACTCAGTGTCCAATACAGGCTGGTGGATCATTTCGCTACATCTTCAAGGCCACACCTTCTGGTACATTCTGGTACCATTCTCACAGTGGTGCTCAGCGACCTGATGGCCTCTTTGGTGCCTTGATAGTGAAGGAAAAGGAAATTCCTGATGGTCTTCCAGACTTTGAGGATGTCCCTGGTAATCACACCCTCACTATCCTTGACTGGCAAAGAGATGGATATTTACCAGTTCCTAAGAGAAGTGATGATAATCTGTATCTTAATACATGCTCTGCTGATGGTGCAGAAGTTGGTCCCATTCCATACTGGTCTGGAATCATTAATGGAAAAGGCCAGCACAAAGGCATTCCCTTCATCAACACTTCACTTAGTAATTTTCATGTTGAGAGAGGAAAAACATATCGGTTTCGGTTAATTGGAGCTCAGGGAATCTATGCTTATAAGTTCTCAATTGATGGACACAACCTTACACTAGTGGCAACTGATGGCTACTTCATTGAACCAGTGGTAACTGATTACATCATCATACACACTGGGGAACGATATGACTTTCTCCTCACGGCAGACCACACAGATAAAGTCAACTTTCTTATCAGAGCTAAAACTCTGGAAGTGAACTGTGACACATTGGAACGTGATGGTACATTGGAATCCAATGATGCTATTGCTGTATTGACATATGATAGTAGTAATGTAGACATGGCTGTGATTGATAAGGAGTATGTGGATGGCAAAAAAGAGTGCACTGAGTCAAATCCTTGCAAAGTTGTAAACTGTCCATTTGAAAACTACCTCAATAGTTCAGGCTTTGATTGTTCCAATCTTCATGTAAATAAACTCAGACTGTTGAATCCAACTCCAGAAAAACAACTCCCAGATTCAAATAATGTAGACATTAGCTCAACTTGGTTTTTCAATTTTGGGTTTGATGGTATTCAACTCACTGGTTCAGTCAATGGTCGTAGCTTCATCCTGCCCAACAAACCTCTACAGACTGAGAAGAACAAGGACATGGAATCAAAGGTATGTAAGAACCTGACTAATGAATGCAAGCGAGAAGATGATGACTGTCAATGTCTTCATATTGTTAATATCGACAGTGAATTCTCTGGTAAGACCGTTCGTTTTGTTTTATCATCACTCAATACGACTAAATCTTTCTCATTTGCTCATCCCATTCACCTCCATGGTCACAGCTTCCACGTGGTTAAGATTGGCTATAATGATGACAGTAATAGGCTCAAAAGTCAATCTCCTGATCTTTCCTGTGATGCTCCCTGCCTACCTGCACCAAAATGGGCCAATGGTGATATTACAGTAACAGGCAAAACAATTCGCAAAGATACTGTCATAGTGCCAGCAGGAGGCTATGTAGTCATTGACTTTATTGCAGACAATCCTGGCTATTGGTTCCTTCATTCCCATATTCAATTAGAAGGAATGGCCCTGATCATTAATGAATTGCAGGCTGAACAGAATCCTCCACCTGATGGACTACCCATGTGTGGGAACTTTAATTGGACTCTCACAGAATTTGATCAGAAACTGAAATTTAATTCTCACAGTGGTTCAAAAGCCCTGCAAATCATTGTGTTTATATTAATTTCAGTGTTAACCATAGGAATTACAATATATCATATTGCAGTGCCGCCGGAAGAGTTTGACAGATGGAGAGGCTCATTATTCATTAAGTTAGGTGTACTATTTTAATGATTATAATGGAGATAACTAGATGCGTTTTTGGCGAGCGGAGTGAGCCGACCTTGTCGCCAATTACGGTATGTACACGACGAGTAGGTCCGCTCGCCAATACTATTACGGTGCGACGAACGGGACACACAGACGGTACAGTACATGCTGTTAAAGAATTAACTCGTTACACATGATTAAAAGATACATATATATATATATTGTTTTTATTTTTCTTATTGATATCTCCTCTCTTTCTTGTATTAAGTATGCTAATTGCTATGATATAAATATTTCATTATCTCCATCCAATGTACATACCTTGTACACATGTGCACACAAAGGTAGGTAGCTATATATACAAGTCAGTGGAGTAGGAAACCTATTCTAGTGGAGAGCAGAATAATTCCATATGTGAATATCACATGTAAACTCTAAGCCTTCTACATACACTTACAAGATGAGTATATAGTTTCTACTTGTACGCATCTAAGGTATACTAGTGATATGTTGAACGGAGACTCGATCGACTGCTGTTAGCTAGAATTAATGTCATGAGCTATTGGATTGGTACATAGCCTTTGCACGGGCACCGGGGGAGGAGGTGGGGGCAGTAGAAGCTCCTCCCCCCATTCTTAATCCACTGCACACTTGTTTATGCTAGACTGTTGCATAGTTTTGCATCAGTACTAAGTTACTTATATTGCAATGTAGGGTTGAAAAATACCAGCATTTACTGCAATTACATTCCTAGGATAATTGGGGTGATCATAAAAGCATTAGGCAGCAGAGTGAATGAGAAATTGAGTGAAATGACGTAACACATGTAATTATAACACTAATGACAGGAGTCCAGCAGTAATTGAAAGGTGTGTTAAATCAAGATTGTGAGAAATTGAAACTGAAAATAAAATATGGGTAATTGACTGAATATTCATATAGTTTATGTAAATATCAAGTTTGTTTGGCTGTGGTTATTTCAATCCCTTCATCATAACTCTCTGTGAGGCTACTGTCACTCTCCATCAAACTCTCGTCACGTCCGTCGAGGGATGCTTCGCTGTTTCCTCGTTTTCTTCGTACCCGAACTTTCATGTCGTTTCCTCCCTCTCCCCTTCTTCCGTCCAGCGGTGACGAGTGGAACTCCTCGATACTTGTGCTCACCGAGAGAGACAGTGGGGAGTGGACACTGAGTCGATTGGAGAATGATTTGACTTCTAACTCTGGCTTGGTTTGAAGCCGATGGGTGCCTGTTCCGATGCTCGAGGTGGAGAGATTTGAGCGGAGGCGATGGATTTGTCTGTGTGTGTTAGCGTGGGAGTGAGGGTGTGTGTGAGCGTGTCCATGGGGATAGGCAGGTTCGGGGTTAAACGGAGAAAGGTACTTGTCATGCTGTAAGGCCGATTTTGAGACGAGATGCGGAGTATTTCGTGAGGCAATTGGAGCAACTGCAGTTGGAGTGGTGCTGATGGAACGAGGGATTGGGGATTGCAGCGAGGACGACGATAGAGGAAACGGACGATGTCGAAACTGAAGACCCTTCGGTGAGAGTGGTGTGGGGGTATCTGAATTTGGGTCAGGGGGGCCGGGGGGTTCAATGTGTAAATTATTTTTCATCTCCCCAGCCTGTGGGCACAATAAAATACTCTTGCGAACATCATCAACTATTCTGCTAGTTCCATTTTCTCTTCCACTGAGATTTAAGGAGGAGCTAGTATTGACAAGCAATGGACTTTGACCTCCGCTGCTGCTGGCACTCCCGCTCTGCCAGTGGTCGCAGTTTCCACTATCGTAATTAATAGCAAAGGGGTTCGTGGCAAGGGGACCCCCCGCCATGAGACTGGAGGGGGAGGAGAGCGGAGTGGACTCAGAATGACTGGAGGACTTTCGAGAAGAGTGCAAAGGAGAATTACCTGCACACACAGAGAGAGAAAGGGAAGATGGATGACATACATGTAGAGATATGAAGGAAAAGGCAAGCACTATATTAACACAAAAGATTGTTTCTCTGTTACTTCCTCATTGTCACATGTCCAATGACAGTTGAAATATCCTGTACACTCCACTGAAACATACATTGTACATTTTTTCTGTGAAAACGGCTAATTTGGGCAAGTTGGGTCGTGTTAAAAGTGCCTTAATATAGGGAGAGAGTTACTAGGGCATTAGATCAATGAGCCTCCACCAGGTAGACACTCATTTCACAGATGACCACACAAAACCTCACCTCTAATTGCCCATTTAGTGGCGAGATAAGTGAGATGTCCTAATTCAGTTTGTCATAATTTGGGTGTTGCGTGGCATGTGTGGTATGGGAATCTTGCAATCGTGAAAATTCGAAATCACACGCATGTGCACATCCTAACCTTTATGGGTGGATTGTATGGTAGAGAGAGAGAGAGAGAGAGAGAGAGAGAGAGAGAGAGAGAGAGAGAGAGAGAGAGAGAGAGAGAGAGAGGGGGGGGGGGGGGGGGGGGGGGGGGTTGGGATAAGTATCCAGGCCACCGTTAACAACATGGGAATTGATCCTTCCACTGTTAGCAGTACCTCTATTCAAATGTAACGCTCAGGATGTACGCATGCACATGATTTCGAATTTTCACGATTGCAAGATTCCCTAAAATTCTTGTATGATGAACTGACCGGTATGAGGGGTGAAGGTGGGAGAGACGGTAGGGGACACAGCTCTGTAGGATGGCTGGAATCTCTTGGCTGGACAGAGAGTGGGTGAGGTGTCCATATCAACATCATTGTCTAATGATGGGGTGAGGGAGGGGGGGGAGGAGAGAGGGAGGGAGTAAGGATGGGAAAGACAGCGGGAGAGAGGGAGGGAGAGAGTGAGGTAGAGAGTGAGGATGGGTGGGAGAGAGGGAGGGAGAGAGGGAGGGAGAGAGTGAGAATGGGAGGGAGGGAGGAAGGAAAAGAGGGTGGGAGAGAGGGAGGGAGAGAGGGAGGGAGAGAGTGAGGATGGGAGGGAGGGAGGAAGGGAAAGAGGGAGGGAGAGAGTGAGGATGGGAGGGAGGGAGGAAGGGAAAGAGGGTGGGAGAGAGGGAGGGAGAGAGTGAGGATGGGAGGGAGGGAGGAAGGGAAAGAGGGTGGGAGAGAGGGAGGGAGAGAGTGAGGATGGGAGGGAGGGAGGAAGGGAAAGTTAAGGTATACAAATACACAACTGCTTCATCCCAAGGTACATGAAGGTTGTGTACAGCACATGGACATATGTCCCTTACAAGATTCTTCTCTTTTTCTTTTTCCAGTCCACAATTGACTAGGTCTCAATACAGGACTGCAGCTACGACGACTGAGAGAGAGAGAGAGAGAGAGAGAGAGAGAGAGAGAGAGAGAGAGAGAGAGAGAGAGAGAGAGAGATAGTGTACGTGTGCTGAGAACAAACATACATGTGCTGAGAACAAACAGTGTACAATAATAATGACTCAAGGTAGGTAGTTATTTTTACATAAAAATGCACTGCCTCGAGCCAGACCCAAGTTTCCAAAACCCATTGACACAGAGTTCTAGACAGACGCTCTGTCAACTGACTCACAGATTGAGCCACTTCATTTGGTTAAGTTGAATCTTACAGACAACCTCCCAATGATGGCAAACACATTGACATGTGAGGCCATCACAGAGGAACTAGATACATGTATATCTTGCTAACTAACCACTTTACACCTTATTTCCATGTACTGTACACAAGTACAGTGGACCTCACAACTCACCAATATGTTCTGTTGGGTAGAGGGCTGGTGGGAGTTAGACTACGACTCCGAGCTGCCCCCAGCTGTACATAGCAGAGGGGAGGGAGGGAGGGAGGGAAGTAGGGAAGGAGGGAAGGAGGGAAGGAGGGAAGGAGGGAGGGAGGGAAGGAGGGAGGGAGGGAGGGAGGGAGGGAAGGAGAGGGGGAGAGAGGGAGGGAAGGAGGGAAGGAGGGAAGGAGGGAAGGAGGGAGGGAGGGGAGGGAGAGGGGGAGAGAGGGAGGGAGGGAGGAAAGGAGGGAAGGAGGGAGGGAGGGAGGGAGGGAAGGAGGGAGGGAGGGAGGGAGGGAGGGAGGGAGGGAGGGAAGGAGGGAGAGAGGGAGGGAGGGAGAACCAATTAATAAAGGATGTATATAAGTGAACATGTGCCAGACAGAAGCAGCTGCACTTGGTCTTTACACCACATTCAATCACATTATGTAACACAAACGGCATTTTGGGCTGGCATTCCACATACCACTACATCTAATGAACACAACAATACATGTCCATATAGAAGCCTGATGTGAGAGTGATGCAAATTTTCATAAAAGTTTATCGGGACCCCCATGGAAGTGTATGGGTTAGGGATTAGTGAGGTTTGCTGGTGTCCTGATTACTGAGGTGTCCCAGTGTCCTGATTAGTGGTGTCCTGATTACTGAGGTGTCCCAGTGTCCTGATTAGTGGTGTCCTGATTAGTGAGGTGTCCCAATTTTAAGGATCCTGATTTTAAGGATCAAAATAACATAGTGTCTAAAACTGGAAAAGGTATGATATATGGTTGCCAGAACAGCTGCAAGTTGAGAGTCTAAGAGCTCAGCTGTCTGCCATTTGCTTGGCAGGGGACCTACATGTACATGTGTATGTGTGGTATGTACAGACCTTGGTGAGAGGAGAGGAGGGAGAGAGAAAGGATGGTTGGTGAGAGGGAGATGAATGGCATGGCCACACTTCCATATCAGTGGTGTCCTGTATGACATGCACAGAATGATAGTATCAGCATAATTGAGGGAGGGAGGGAGGGAGAGAGGGAGAGAGGGAGGGAGACAAAGAGGGAGGGAGACAAAGGGAGATGAAGGAGAGAGATGAAGGAGGGTAGAGGGGGAGGGAGGAAGACAAGGGAGATGAAGGGAGAGGGAGGGAACTATAGGAAACTTATGCAAAAATGCCATCCTCACCACTCTAAGTTCTTCATAAGACTGGTTGAGGTTAGTGATCTCCATGACCTCCCTGCACACACACACACACACACACACACACACACACACACACACACACACACACACACACACACACACACACACACACACACAGTATAATGAAAGAACTATACTAAACACACACTGTGGATATAACTAAAACAATAATTAAATCAAAAACACACCAACTGTACCACTCACTTCTCAGACTGCCTTTCATCAATACATTCCTCCTGTGGTAACAGACAACACACACACATCACAGAGACTGCACATGTTGTGGTAGGCCTCACAAACGTCATCAGTGAAACCTCCATTATTAGCACACTAAGGACATTAGGATGTCCTAATTAGAGGGGTTGAAAGTATCCATACCTGCCAAGGTCTTCCATTTAAGTGTGACCTTATCAGAGGTTCCATTTTACATGTACAGTACGTTATAGTTACATGGACCAGACTGGCAAGTATGGGTACGTCAGTACTCAGTCTGGGCTATATAACCATTTGTTGGAGACGGCTTTCTACTCATGCATGGACATTACATAAGATATTGTGTACACATTTGCTAAAATTATGTACACATAGATACATGTAGCTGTAACTACTGTAGTTGATGACTTTAATCCGATTACCATCCAACAAATGTACATATGTACATGTACACATTACTATAAACATGTATTTGGTCAAATGAGTCATTTGTGGCCGATATGGACTACATTATGGGATGGGATGGGATGGGACAACCCTCTAATTAGGACAACCCAATCTGTATTCACCAAATAACAGGACACCCTATGCTGTCCTAAATGCCACTTCCATCAGGACACCTCACTCAGTAACCGACTCAAGGGTATATATATATACATGTATATGGAACACATTACAAGTCTTCCAACATGATGGGAACATATCCTAGCCCCCAAAACACATGTAGGTGTTCTAGACAAAGATACAGTATAATGTAATGGAGTAGGTTGGCAACATCAGCACAGAAACTGCTGACAATTCAGTTGACTAATCTAGCCTATCAGGATGGGGTGGGAGGGAGATAAGCCTGGGTCTTACCCCTCTTTATATGGTGATATGGTGTAGTTAGAATTTTGCACACCAACATAGCCAGTTGCCAGCCCCCCCCCCCCCCCCCCTCCCCCCAATTGCCCCCCACAGAAATTGTTGCCCCCCCCCCTCATTGTCCTTCTCTACACCAATTGCCCTCATCGAAATTTTAAAGGGGTAATATTTCCATAGCAAGTCTACCATAATGAATGCACACTGTAAGTACATACATGTACATGTATATACATCTAGATGTACATGTACATGTGTGGTTTGTGGTACCTTCTTGAGTTGCTCCACACGGTAGGGTCTGGAGGTTGGGGAGTTGAGTCTACTGAGGGGAATGGGAGAGAATGGGGGCTGTGGTGTGTGTGTGTGTGTGTGTGTGTGTGTGTGTGTGTGTGTGTGTGTGTGTGTGTGTGTGTGTGTGTGCATGTGTGTGTGATTATATAAAAAGTTTCTGTGCACCTGTACATGTATGTAAACGCACAGTAGGTGCCCTCTTTCTAATCTATACCACCAAGAGACACACACACAAACGATACCATTAGTGAGGTGTCCTCAATATAGAAGTTGAGGAAGTGAAATACTGAAGTACCCAAACTTGATAGTCAGACACTAATTGTCAGTTTATCGAGGTGCCCTATTTTAGGGTGTCCTAATTAGAGGGTCATACCTATGTCTATAAAACCATTAAATATATGTAACACAACGTATATATACTAAAATGTATACTGCTTCTATACACTAAGTTTGAGTTTGCCTGGTCTTCAGGTTAAGATGCTTTGCCTTGAGTTGTGTTGCTTTGTATGTGTGATTCGGCCCAGCCAGTTGAGCTGCCTCGGTAGCTCAGTTAGCAGAGCGTCTTTGCCTAGAACACAGAATGTAGTGAATTTGAGTCCCGCCTGAGGCAAAACATTAAAAAAAAACGACTGTCTCGAGTGAGTTGTATTGTGTTGTGTTGTACTGCCTTGGGAGTGTCTTGATCTGAATATTTCACGTACAAACGTATATTAACGACCGAAAAAGAAACACTTCAGACACTTTGATCTGTTATCATTTGAGAAGCCCCTTAAAATCTAGGCAGATGGTTCTATATTCAACCATACATTGTACACATATAATCTACACAATGTACCTAGTGTGCCATACACATGTTTTTCCATGTACATGCCACTGATATCCCTTTGAAAATGGTGTGGTGTAATGGACTGCATTATCATTGTATGCATATACATTGAGATGTATATGGAAATACATATGTATAGCACAGTAGATATGGCTACATGGAAATACATGTGGTGTATAACACAGTATGGCTACATGGATGTATAACACAGTAGACACAGCTACATGGAAGTACATGTGTATAGCACAGTAGATAATGTGTCATTAAACCTCATAACATGTAGTATCCCTCACTTCCAGGCTAATTGCAATGTACATGGTAGCGGCCAGTGTACATGAGACACTGAGTCTACACAGTTGAATGTACATTCCACTCCAGGCAGGTCATTTTTCTTTGAAATGACTGCCTGGGGGTGGGAGTCAGGACATGATTAGAAGGGTTAAACACTCCATGCAAACAAGCAGCCATGCAAGGGTTAAATGCTTCATGCAAGCA
The DNA here is from genome assembly GCA_963970385.1 of Theonella swinhoei. Classification (NCBI taxonomy): domain Eukaryota; kingdom Metazoa; phylum Porifera; class Demospongiae; order Tetractinellida; family Theonellidae; genus Theonella; species Theonella swinhoei. The sequence continues at coordinate 4,414,323 of OZ019959.1, read as the reverse complement.
AGCAGTCATGCAAGGGTTAAATGCTCCATACAAGCAAGCAGTCATGCAAGGGTTAAATGCTCCATGCAAGCAAGCAGTCATGCAAGGGTTAAATGCTCCATGCAAGCAAGCAGTCATGCAAGGGTTAAACGCTCCATGCAAGCAAGCAGTCATGCAAGGGTTAAATACTCCATGCAAGCAAGCAGTCATGCAAAGGTTAAACACTCCATGCAAGCAAGCAGTCATGCAAGGGTTAAACACTCCATGCAAGCAAGCAGCCATACAAGGGTTAAACACTCCATGCAAGCAAGCAGTCATGCAAGGGTTAAACACTCCATGCAAGCAAGCAGTCATGCAAGGGTTAAACACTCCATGCAAGCAAGCAGTCATGCAAGGGTTAAATACTCCATGCAAGCAAGCAGTCATGCAAGGGTTAAATGCTCCATGCAAGCAAGCAGTCATGCAAGGGTTAAACGCTCCATGCAAGCAAGGATATGCAGCACCACCACCACAAGGCAACTTATGTCTATATACTTGCAATGGTTGATTGTAGCAAAGCAAGGGAACAATCAACAGTGCATCTCTGGTATAAGCACAGGGATAGCAAAAACACATGTACACACACATAGCTCAATTTAGTATTTGGCATACATGTAAATTAGGAAACCCAACTATGTGTGGACTACAAGGTGTCTCTGAAGTGTGTAAGTACATGTGGCACAGCTGCCAATGGGCAGGAGAAGTGTTCAGTATTAAGAGGGGGTACTATTAGAGCAAGGTGCATGTGGTAGACATAGGGGAGAGGGAGAGAGGGAGGGGAGGGGAGAGAGGGAGGGGAGGAGAGGAGAGGGAGTGGACGGGAGGGAGGGAGAGAGGGAGAGAGGGAGGGAAGGGAGGGGGTGTGTAATTTGCAACACAGTAACTTTTATGAAATTGTCAACATATACAGTATACAGTAACTTTTAAGATATTGTCAACATATCTCACACAATCTTAAACTGGTTCAAAGTAATTACCTATCTATATATATGTATACACACAAGCTTAACATCCATTCAGACAAGCAGATAATGTACACTTACATGATTACATATCAGTAGATATGCACATGTACATGTACACCTAAATAACACACGGTTGTAATCTGGGGTCAAAAATACATTATGTACACGTACATACACGGTGCTGATGAGGGCCAACCAGCCCAAAACAGCTGTCCGCCATTCGCTTGATTTGCTCTGCGCACACCATTTTTCCATGTAAAGTTTGATGCAAAATTAACACCATCACTCCTGCCTCACGTAAGGGTGTTTAAAACACCTCAAACTTGGCGGATAAAGAAAGCCCACAGTTGAAGTGGTTACAAAGAAGCTCACAGCTACATACACCAACGTATACTGTCATTACATGTAATGAACATAAGTATGCTTAGTGTTACATTCCTACGCTTCATAAATGATTCACAAAAACAACACCAATGTTCATATAGATACAGAAGGTATATGTATATACATGAGTAGAATAAGCTGATTAAAAAACATAAACAAGAATAATATACTGTTTAAAATGAAGTACGTGTATTTTAATGGAATTGTACATTTAGAGGTATGGTGGAAATTTTCCAATTGGAGCTCGCTGCAATGAGGACACCTCAATAAACAGGATATCAATTGTGGCCTCGAGTCGTACCTAAAATCAGGACACTTCACTAATCAGGACACCTCACTAATCAGGACACTTCCTTCTAGGTTGTCACAACGACACCAAACTAGGGGGGTTCCAGTGGACTACTAACAAACAGCATTGTGGTTTTAACAGTCACCCCAGCTTAGTAAACCTACATTGCCCTGTAGACTCTATTCAACATTGACAATGCAAGCATGAATATGTAGGCAAGTAACACTAATTGATGGGAATAAGATACATATTGTGTAGATCTTGGAGATATGAATTTCAGTTGCTGAGTGTGAAAAAGGCAGTGTTGCTCTGGGAAGGTAGAGGCTGTCAACACACACGACAAGGTGATTTTGTATGTCTACAAATAACCATAAACATGTAAACAAATGCAAAGTCTACCATGGACACATTCACCACAATATGACACCACCACACAATACACATTAGTTTCCTCCAACAAGAAAAGGGGATTTGTGGAGGGAGAGAGGTGAGACGGTATGTACATGTAGCATAGAGGCTAGTTGGGAGCTGAGTACGCACGCGTTTGCTTACCGCTCTCCAGAGGGAGTTACTAGTCTCCATGGCCGACACAGCTCCGGGTCTGGCTAGGTCGCCGGGGAGGGAGATTTGGCTGCTGGAGATGCCTCTACGGGTCCTTAGGCTCGGGGCAGTAGCCGCCGAGGACGGCGAGGGAGCCGGACATCCCATGACGATTTCAGGGACTGAGCTGGAGCGCTTCATAACGCTTCAGGCTATCACGCGTCGTTGACGAGGTCAGAGTGAGACGCTGTTTTTCAATGGAGGAATCGTGCGAAACTCGCTCGAGATGACGGTCTTTCTGGGAAGAAATGAAGGAAAATCCCATTTACAAACGCATACTATATTGGGTACATAATGATGTGTACAAATGAAGTGATCAGCTGTGGCGGAAGCGTAGGAAAAATGCAAGGGAGTAAAGACAATTTGGGTCCTACAACATAAAGACGAATGATTTAACTCACTCGAGTTCTCCAGCCAGAATTCTGAATGGATTGGCTAGATTAGCGCCGAGTAATGTCACAATCAGCACGGATTATGAAAATTGCACAAACGACACCTGAAAAATGAAAACAAAGTGGGCGTGTGCTGGAATTACCCCCGCCCATTTCTGATATGAGGTCATAAGATTCGCACGTGAGTCCACGTGACTATAACTTAATAATTTAGGCGTGGTCGTCGGCTTTGCGAGTTGCATAAATAAGTGGACAAAATTGTATCATTAAAAACTCAAGAACAGAAGCCTCATGGTTGCAAGGTGAGGGTACAAGCTTGAATAATTGCAAAAAGTGCCTATCGTAGTAAAGATCAAGCCTCGTAAGCTTACCCTAGGCTCGTGGCAGCGAGGAGGCTAGCTAATGTAGCAACTGCGCACGCAACGAAATGTGTATAACTATATATGCACTTTTGAACACAGCCTATTACGATGAGTACGGGAAATGTGTTACCTGCTCTTTTAGTTTTGTGTACCAATGCGTGTTGGGATGTAGGCTTAGTGAGATTATCATGTAGGATGTGGATAGGGAAATGAAATGCTTAGAAAGGTGCTGACGATATTTGATACTAGCCAAAAAGTACCACGATTCCAAGCTCTACTATAAACACCTGCAGTTACAGCAGCTAGCTGTAGTACAAAGTATTTAGTCTCCTAGTAGTGTACTATTACATATATTTTTCATGGAATCACGTCAACCAAGGATAGTATTACTGTACTGTGCTAGACTTCTCATCCTCTATGGTAATATTTATTATAGTGTGATGCTACAGTTTCTAATTTATTTTGTACCTATTGCAGCTTTTTCTGAATTAGAGTAAGCAGCTATGAATATCATATTATCTTTATTTGCCACCCTCCCTTTCTCTCTCTCCTCTCCTTACATCTTCCACTTCTCCCTCCCTCTTTGTCTTAGCAGTAATCAGTGATGGATGATTTGTGTGTGCGATACGAGCCCCTACCCCGATGGGGTCACGTATCAGTTCCCCTCGGAGATAAGGTGTTCATGTGGGGAGGGAGGACGGAGGATTTCTCAGAGGCCCAGAGGAAGAAGGTGCAGAGTACGACATTTTCATGTGCTGTGGAACCCCTCAATCTGGCCCCCTGGAAAGGACACCTCAATAAAGAGTGTCCTGATTAGAGGAGTGTCCCTGATTAGATTGTATACATAACAAATCTAGTATCATAACTATGGAATCTTTTTTCTGGTACAGTTATCTTGAAAGGATCTGTGTTTCCACTTTAGATATTCTGCCATAGTTATATAATGAGAATGACTCTAATAGAACACCTTTAATTAAGGGAGTTCCCCTACAAGAAACCTGTCTCCAAGGGTAGTCTTTGATACACTCTTACTGACCACTCCAGCACATATCCTGTTGACATGGCTCCAAGCTTTGGTTGCCATTCAACATCTGCCCCATTGATTACTATACTGCCTTCACACCATTCATGTACATGTATGTCTGTCTACGTATGTGTGTGTGCTACTGTAGGACTATTGTCTATTTGACTTGGCCTGAGCCCTCAAATTTTGGAATTAGAGTACATGTTCCTTCCATTGTTCAGTTGTATGAGTATCCACCAAGACGGTAGAGGGGTTGTGGGTTTGAATCTCACCTGAGGCAGTTTGTTTTTCAGCTGTCTTTGGTGAGTTGTGGAGTCTCTTGAGATCTGAGTATTGACACGTACAACTATTTCTACCCCTAGTCCCCCACACTAGCTGTTGTAGAGTGGGCAGGGTTTACATTTCTAGCTTCTCCTCCCACTATGTGGGATGATACATAATGAGTTGGACAGCAATGTAACTGTGGTAAACATACAACACCTACTATTGAGGTGTTGATTTTATGAGTTGCTTTAAATTTCCACCTCTTCCTTATCTGTCTCTCTCCTCCCTCCCTCTCTCCCTTCTCCCTCCCTCTCTCCCTTCTCCCTCCCTCTCTCCCTTCTCCCTCCCTCTCTCCTTCCCCTCCTTCTCTCCTCTCATACCACCCAGCTGGCTACCTCAGTAGAAGTGTTTGACTTCAAAACAGAGACGTGGGTGACCAGGAACACGTCAGGTCCCCATCCACAAGGACTGTACAACTGTGCCTACGCACTCCAAGGTTCGAATAGAGAATGTGTGCATACATGTACGTACATGTATGTACACTATTCTATCCTCTAATCTGTAAGCATTGGGAATACAGTGTCCTGATTGGGGTTTTCCTGATCGAGGTTTCTGTTGAGACTGTTCTAATTAAGATTGTTCTAATTGAGGTTGTCCTGACTCCTGATTTCAGAGGTAATATGGGAAGAAAAAGTTGGTAGAGTTGTCCTCCTTTTAGTGTTTGTGATGAAAAGCATCTACATGTGGAGTTTGACGTGCTTTACATGTTGTATATGCCTTGCCTGTGAAGCCAAGTCATTGTCTGGGTTTGAACTCAATCCTTAGGATATTAACATCCATCCTACACTCCTCTGCCACAAAAGATCCAGTGGTTCAGTGGTAAGAGTGTCTGACTAGTAATCAGAAGGTCCCGGGTTCAAATCCCAGCTGGATCCTGAGTATTTTCAGGATCTTTAACAATGACTTGGCATTGATGTTGGTTGATAGTGTTTCCATCATTTAGGCTGTTTGATAACTTTACTATATAAATCTGTGGGTTGGTGAGGTGGACTTCCTTTCTAATTCTTGTAGCTGTGTGGTATGCACATGTTTTTCCGCATATGTTGCAGGCACCAATCTCTATGTGTATGGAGGGTGGGATGGACAGAAGGCACACAACGTTCTCCACCAACTCAATTTGAAGACGTTCGCCTGGTCGGAGGTCAAAGTTGGAAATCCCGACGATGCCCCACCCGAAATGAGTGGGTGTGGCATTGTTGCTTATGGCGACAATAAACTCGTGCTCTTTGGTGGGTACGGCCAGAAGAAAGAGAAGAAGAAAAAAGTAAAAAAAGTTGTCAAGAAGAAAACCACAACATCAAATAAAGATACAACTGGAGAACACAAGGTAGAGATGGAAGTTGATAAGACTGAAAATGTATCTACTGATAAAGATGGAGATAACCTTGGAGTAGAGCACGGCAGTCAAGAAGGAGCAAAGAATGGAGTTGATCAAGAACGAGTGACAAATGGAACAGCAGAATCGGAAGCAACGGAGAGTGGAAAAGAACTGGGACAGAATGGAACAGAGAGTGAAGAGACGATAAAGAGTAAAGGTGGAGTAGAATCGGGCAAAGATGGCATTGAAGGGGCAGTTGGTGGGACTGCAAATGGTGCAGACAAGGGCACAGAGGGAGAGAAGAAAGAAGAGCGCAAAAAGCTACCCAAGAAGGTATCTTTTAAGAAACAGGAGGTGGCCACACAGGAAGAGGTGACAGTGGAGGTACATAGTGATGGAGACCCAGCTAAGGAAGGACATTCGCAGGACGATCAAAATGGTGACAAAAAAGTTCAGAATGGCGAGGGAGAAGAAAATGGCGCACCAAAACCTGTAGAGGAAGGAGAGAGTGTGAAGGAGGAAGAAGAGGAGGAGGAGGAGACTAGTGCAAACTTTCTATTCTACAAGAGAAATGACTCCGACAAGAAGGGGTGGACAAATGAAGTCAAAGTATTTGATATTAGCACTGGTGAGTGTGTGTACACAATAAGACTAGTGCTTTTAGCTTTGGTGTGTGTGTGTGGGGGGGGGGGGGGGAGCCCAACTAGCTAAGCTCCCTTGGTAGCTCAGTTGGTATGTGTAAGAACAAAACACCAACTGGCAGCTCATTCAAAAATGGCTGCCTCGAGTAAGTTGTGTTTTGTAGTTTGATGCCTTCTTTCCCCTATCCTACATCCTCCTCCTTCCTGTCCAGGTATCTGGACCTCGCAGCCCACCACTGGCTCTGTGCCTCCTCCCTGTGTGGACTTCAGCTTCACGTGTGTTGACAAGAGGAGAGCAGTTGTGTTTGGTGGCTACCAACCCCAGACAGGCATCACTAATGACACCTTCTTGCTGGATATGGACACCTGGGTTAGTATAAACAGTGGTACCTCCGACACTCGTAGGACAGAAGGAAGTCTAAAGTGTCCTGATTAGTGAAGTGTCCTAATTCGTGAGGTGTCCTGATATAATAAGGTGTCGTGATTTGTGAGGTGTCCTGATATAAGGTGTCCTGATTTGTGAGGTGTCCTGATTTCAGGGGACGTGAAAGGCACACACGTACTGATATGAGATAAGAAAAATCCTCATTTTATGGTGTCCTATTGAAGGAGGTTCCACTCAGTACTTGACATGGTTTAGAGCACTCTTACAGCCAGTAGAGGGCCATCTGGACATGGTATGTCCACCTACACAACTACATGTACTGGTAGTAGGTGTAGTGAAAGTATACTCGCCACAGAATGTATAGGTACATGACTGAATACTGTCAAAACCTGCCCTGTGACCCTACATGTGTATTAGTAGTGGAGTGCATGTACTAAAAGCTTATGTGGGCTAGCTAAACTCAATGCCAACAGTCTGGGCTTAGTTCCTGCCTAAGGGGTCTTTCTTCATGTAACCCGAGATTGGCATTACATCATTTCTGAAATATAAGTGCACAGCCCGGATGGATCACATACTAGGGGCTCAAATGGATGGATCAGTTGCTCCTGTGACTTCTCTAGGTAGGGCTAGGGTACATTGAATGACATCATGCCAATACTGTGCCTAACAGTTACATGCAGTAACTACATGTGTATCTGTGTATAAGGCAGCAAATATCACTGAGTTCTCTAGCCCTGGTCATTCCTGTGTTAAATGTGCAACTGAAGAAGGCTTCTCTGAGCTGACACATTTTGTCTCTTTTTGCTACGTTACTGCTCAATAACAATTATTGTTGAGATGTGTTTTGACTCTGGGGTCTGAATATTCATTGTACAGATGTGGACTAAGTTGTCAGGGCCTGAAGGTGCTCTGTCCTTCTCCACCCCCTCCCCTCACCTACACCCTTCAGCGAGGGATGGACACGCAGCGTGTGTCGTCGAGGGAGAGCCACGCCCCCTCATGCTGGTGACAGGAGGTTGGGATGCCATGGACCACGCCCTCAACGACGTATGGGTCCTGGACATTACCTCAGGTCTCTGGTCCCAGGTAGGATACCAGCACTAGATGAATTGCATGTGGGTGAATGGGAATGAACCCACCCTAGTCACATAGGTGGAAAATTGAACATCATCCACATGCATAGGATGGAGAAATATTAATATTGAAACCACAAGCATAAAAAAGTGTACCTACATGATGGAAAATTTTCCAGCAGTATGAAGAGGTGGGACCACTCCCACTTGTCCAACTACTCTTGAATCTTGAATGGTCGTGGCTGATAGAGAGTAGGAACATATCCTAACGTGTACTAGGTGACTGGTCAGCACTGTGGAGCGAGCCCGGCCGCCTAGTCCTGAAATAAATGAGCTAGCTTAATGTTTGTGCATGGTGTGAGGGCATCCAGTGTAACTTGTGGTGAGATACATTGTATATACAGGGCCTGATATAGAGCAGAAGAAAGTGTCATGATGTGATGTGGTTGGAGGGTGTATTATGTACGTCCCTCTTAATGTCCAGTTGACTGTAGGGGAAAAGGTGGCCTGTCGGTTTTGGCACACTGCAGTTGCGTCTCAGTCCAGTTCCAGAATGAGACAGTGGCTCATGTTCGGAGGGTGTCCCGGAGCTCCCGAATCTCATACCACTGGGTCGTGGCCCAAGATGGCCGACACCTTCATCATGGAGATGGGTATGTTAGCACACACGACAACTCCACAACTGCTTAGATTATAAGTCTATGCATACATGGAGCTGATGAAGGACTGACTAGCCTGAAATAGCCATCCACTGTTTGCTGTGTTTGCTCTACACACCAATGTAGTTTTCATGTCCATATGTACACTACCAGCATATGTACATGTACAGTAACACTAAGCAGTTCATTTACGAGTAGTGAACAGCATTTGAATCTATGACTCTCATCTTGCTAAGGACCTCTTGTCTACACGTACTAAAAGAGGCATTATCAGACACTTGCCAACATCCATATTAACATGTACGTACATGAATATCTATGCCAGGACACTCTCGAACACAAAACACTCTGTGTTCTAGACAGATGCTCTACCAACTGAGAGCTGTGGAGGCTAGTACAAATACAGCTGGCATATGTACAGATACATCGACAGTTACTAAGCAGTGCATTTAGGAATAGCCAAGCCTTTTAGCTTTGTAGACAAAATTCTGCCTTCACATAGAAAAGTAAAGCTATGATATTTATGTCTATGGTACAAAGTGCTACATGCATATATATTACTTCTTGCAGGGAAGGTCCCAAGTCTGCCACTGGAGCTCACGGAGGACACACTGATGGAAGAGAAGTGGGTGGTGGTTAACACCGTTTCCAACGATCAGCTCGGCCACCCGATGCAGCGTCTCCAAGAGGCCGTCATACTAGCAAGCTTCCGTGCACAGAGAGCCGAAGACCTCCTCCGTGAAATGACAAGGAGAGTAAAACAAGAAGTAGTGAGCAAACCCAAACAAAAATTACCGTCCTCTCACATTCGAGAGGTGGTTACGGAACCAAAATCACCATCCTCTCTCATTCAAGATGTGGTCACAGAACAAAAATTGCAGTCTTCTCTCGTTCAAGAAGTGCTCACTGAAGAGGAAGAAGAAGAAGAAGAGGAAGAAGTAGTTGAAGAGGTAGAGCTACCATTTTGGCAAAAATCGATGAATGAAATACATATCACACACGAGGAGGTTGGTAGGGGTAGGTTCTCAGTCATGAAGGTGGCAATTTTCCACGAGACACAAGTGGCAGCGCGGTGTCTCTTCAACAGAATAGCGTCTGAGGAGAATCGTAAAATCTTCACCAATTGTTTGGAGATGGCGTCTCAACTTCGCCATCCAAATCTGGTATCATTTATGGGCGCCGTTCTCGACGGGGAGCCTGTGATTATTACTGAGTTGATGCACTGCAACCTTCGCTCTGTGCTTGAGAAAAACCCTCTGACGTATTACCAGCTTGTTGATGTGGCTACGTGCGTTGCAAAGGCACTGGAGTATCTCCATACAGTCAAACCAGAGCCCGTCATACACGGAGAGCTTACCGGGACCAGTGTCCTCCTGGAAGGGAACAAGGGGCCAAGGTTGAAGGCTAAACTATCCGATTACATGACAGCCAAATATTTTCACCATCTCATGTCTTCCCTTACTCCGACTAATAGCATGGAAGATGTTTTTGGCATGAGTCGAGAGCACCCATCACAAGAGTACAAGGTTCTTCGCCGTTCGCGTTCTCGTTCCGGTTCACCGTTCGATGCAGTTCGAAACAGTCCAGATAGAACAGTAAGATCGGGCGGTAAATTTATGAGAAAGATAAGCGCTAGCACTTCATCCGCCGGTCCTTCCGATGTTGGAGGGTTCTCAACAAAACGTGATGTGTACTTGTTTGGGATCCTCCTGGTAGAGATGGCGACTCGTACAGCAGTTCTGGAGGTGTCTCTGCAATATCTGATAGAGAGTATCGCATGGCCTCAGGTCACAGCACTCGTCAAGAAGTGTCTGGTGAGCGAGCCCGATCAGAGACCTGCGATGGACTCTGTACTCTCCCAAGTTATTCAACTGGCTTCTTTCAAGCCATAAAATATATTTCTATGTAGAGTAAAATTATTTTGATGTACATGTACTTCCTAGTGTTTATATACATGGCTGAAATTATTGATTGCAAACAGTGCAGTGACAACTGTGGTTCTCATCATCTAGTGCACCTACCATTGTCAAGCTGTATTCACATAATTACATATACTGTCCATGCAACACAAAATGGACCATGCAGTTGTTATATACATATGCGTATGTAGAGGTCACTTGAAAGGAGTTTTTTTACTGGTTGCTTTGACTTTCAATAGTGTCTTATCCCTCACCTGCTGTAATGAAAACAAAGATAGGGCACACATACTGGACCATGCTGTTATACTGCCAGTACATATGTGTGTATGTCGAGGTTTTGCTCTGACTCTCAATAGTGCCTTACCAAAGATATACATGTATATGTAAAGTGCAAACCATTGGTGTACAGTATGTGTCAATTATATACACACATGAGTTTCCAGCTCACTACCCAGTAGTGATGGGAAGAGGAAGCAGTGATCTTAATTATGGATAAACAACTAATCGCAATGAATATGTATAAACTACCCAAGGGAATACAAACTACATGCTGATCATGCAGCGTAATGTGTTAACATCCGCCAAGCTTCGTATAAGACACTTGATAAGTATGTCAGCAATACAAAAGTACAGTCAGCTAGTGTGGGTTGTGTGGAATGTAATATAGTGATAACAGTGCTCCTCCAGGTCAGTTTGCACACTCTTCACCCTCCTCCTTGCCACAACGGACAGGGATCTGTTCTCCTCTCTCTCTGTCTTCTTTATCTCTGACACATTTCCTGAAACAGGCCAACTTAATATGGTGCTGACTTTCTCTGATCTGGATGCTTTTTTTTGACAAGTTTCTGAAACTGCTGATTTGGGGCAAGAACTCCTTATAGAGAGAGTACACTTTCTTGGTGAAGAGGAATGCTACACAGATGACAAACCCTTGAGTCGAGGTGAGGATGATGAACATGTACCACGCCCATTCCCCTCTTGCGAGGATTGCCATACCCCCAACTGTCCAGGTCAGCCCAGTGATAGAGAAGACACTCAGGTAGATCCTAATGTAGGAGGTGATTTTCTGCTTCTCCAATTTTGCTTGATTTCTCGAGGCTTTAAACAGTAGATAAGCCGTTATGGAAAATGTGATGAAATTGAGAAGAACTGATATAGCAACTGGTGCCAGGAACACGATGTAGAATGAGACCACGTGACTGATCCAGCAAAATTCATCTTCCCCATATTCAATGTAGTCAGTGGTATAGTTGATAATTACACTCACTCCAGTAATGATGGTGGGTAAACCCCAGCCAATTAGCATGTACAGCAAGAATATTTCATTTTTGATTTTTTGGGGCTGTACTGGTTGCAGGCATTTTGCTCTAAGGAGTGATCTTGTTGACTCAAAACTCATAATCGTCATCCATGAGAACTGACAGAGCGCTAGCCAGTGCAGCAAGATGGCTGTAGTGTGGCAGAGTTGCTCTTTCTCTGCCAGTGCAAAAAGTGGAATTCCAAAGAGGAGGAACACACAAGTACCCAGGATGGCTGCAGCAAGGTTCATCAAAATCTTTCCAGGGAGGGTTTGTAGCTCTTTGAAGATGGAGTAGGTGAGCAATACAAATGCACATCCAATCACAGACAGTGAACAGCCGATATAGGTCACAATAGAGAATGCTGCTGGGTATGAGTAGGTGGTTATGGTCACGTTTATTTCACGGGTGCCATTTTGTGTAAAGTTAGTGCAGATTATTGGTAAGCTGTTATTGCTATAGCCTATAATATCATATATTTCGCCATGAAATTGTAGAGTTTTGTTGTCAGTTAAAAGTTCAAACTCAGTTTCCTCAAGGTCAAGCAGTGCGCCATCACACAGAGAGGGGTTTGTAGAATTTAATAAGTCAATGAAAGCACAAGTCTCTCCATGGCTTAACTCAAGGCAGATAGTGGTATGACACCCTTCGTCAACTACCTCTCCATCAGGACAACTGGTGGTAATACTAATGAACACTGTTTCTGTCTGGATAATTTGTGTATCTCCATTCACATCGAGCAATATGGTGAATGGGATTAGCTCAAACGAGTCTGGTGGTGGTAGTACTGTTAGTCTACTGTAACAGTGGTTAGTTTCATCCCAGTACATGTATGGATTAATACACGTGAGATTTGTAGCAACATGGATACCATTACATATGGCACAGTACTGGTTTCGATATGGGATAGTGTCGTAAACTCGGAATGTACTTCCATTGATATGAAGAGGTATAGGGGGAGGACCAACCACCACTGGACTAATGGGGCCATGTTGACATTGCATCACAAGCTCTTGATACTGGTCCTCATCAATTGGGCTTCTAGTAGTGTTTTGCAACTCTTCTCTCTCAAGGCATGCATCATTCACCAACGAATCATAGAAACAAGGTCTTGCTGCTCTAGCTGGGGAGCTTTTAAATCCACATGGAATGCAATACTGTTCATACTGTTCTACAATCTCAGTTGTGATTTCAACATCTGTTGACTGAAGGAGTTCCTGAAGCAAAGAGGAACAGTAGTACCTCCACCGCTGAGAGATATCGAATTCGTGACACACAGTGACGGGAGGCAAGCTGTCCCTGCCGTTATTAAGTATGCCTTGCAATATCTGGTCGTCTCTACGTGCCAACCAGTCCGCAGGACATGCAGACACCATCCAGAAGGACTCCCTCCAGCCTGGCTTTGTGCGAGCGTCCAGGTGGATGCTGCGGCATTGCAACAGACCGTGTACTAACCGGTTCGCAGTGTCATATATCTCGCGCTCGTTGCAGAGCGGAGATATCCCGCAGCAGTCTCCGTATATTACACACTCCTCGTCGCAGCGACACGAGGAATTCGCTACATCTTCTTCATCGCAAGCACCTTCAGACACAGAGCAGTCACAATCGTACAGTGGGTTTGGTCTATAGTCGTGGCTACCAGCGCCAGTATATAACAGCCAGAGGCCAAGTAGGAATCCCAGTGGCTCAACCAGAGACAGCTTCATTTCTGAACAGGATATGCTAACCCCAAAGGGAATATGAAAAACCACAAAGTGCAACCTACCATAGTATCTATGAACCAACCCACTCGGCGCTGCACAAAGTTCATCATAAGCCTGGGCTGTAGCGTCCATATTAGAAAAGCATAAAAGATAGCTGTAGGTACTTCGTAGAAACGAACGCTGCTAACGCTAGTGTAGTAACAGAGAGAAGACAAATCAGTATAATAATAATAATAATATATGTATAGCCCGTTTAGGGATACAGAACGAAGGTAGAGGTAGCATCCGCTTTTTGAAGATCTCTCAGCAGAGAGTCAATAACAATGATAAAAGGCATAGGGGAAAGAACTGAGCCTTGGCGCACCCCTCGTTGGAGGATGAAAGGCTCAGTCAGTTTTTTATTAACTCTAACCCGAGCTGTTGGGGCATCATAAAAAGAGTTAATAATTCTCCAACATTTTCCGTTGATACCGGATCTGTACAGATGCAATGCAGTAACTCTACTGCACATGCGCACCGAGGGTTAGTTAATTTTTGAGTAATTAACAAGCTGTACACCCACTCCGGCTGGTCTGGTTGTGGCCAGACTGATTTTTACTCATCTGACTTATGCATGTGCAATTTGCACTTGCATGAGGCTATGGCTATTTAGTGAAAAAATGGCTTATGTTGGCCCAGACAACAAAGCAAACCAACCTTTTTCCAAAACACAAGGTACCTCACCAGTCCAAAAGTGCTTGCTACAGGCCTTCATATGAATAATGTTCCTGGACTACATGTACATGTATATGTACGTGATGTGTGTACATTGTGGACATTGCAGTACTTGGTATGTGACAGTGTATACCTCCTGGTAGACTTTGGCCCTCTGCCTGTATAAAGCGTATGTAGCAGATCTCTTCTCTTGTAACTTCTTGCTTCGAACCTCAGGCAGTCGGTTATAGAACCTTTGAAACAAGGAGACATTAGTAATCACAGTCTGTGTGTGTGTGTGTGTGTGTGTGTGTACCGCTGGTTTCTCTCGCGCATTTCCTTCACACTGATCTTCTCCCTCTCCTGAGACAACTTCACTGCTTTAACTGTAAGTATAGAGTGCAATAGTCCTTTCAAGTCAGAAGTATTATAGTATACTGTAATGTTGACCTTTGTGCTCCTGTGGAGGGCTGAACATGCCAGATTTGTGGGAGGAGCACGACACAGGACTGGAAAATGTCACAGCACGTTGCCTATTCTCCTTCCCCACCACCCCATCACCATCCTTACTCCTGCTGGTCGGTGGATAGTTAGTGGAAGAAGTGTGAGGTTGAGACAAAGGATACAGTTTACTTGGAGATTTTCTTTCAGTCTTCTCAGAAGGCTTTTTAGCTTTTTGACGTGAGTGGCTGATAATGGTACTACGTTTCTGTGTGCTGTCATCCTTCAATGAAGATTGGATACGTCTCTCGCTAGCGTTTGTCTTCACCTGCTCCAACCTCTTCCGAGAATGCTCAACAAAATCTGGTCTGTGTCTTAGAAAGGCCTCCTGTAAGCTGAGAGCACCAGAGGTGGAAGAGGTATGCATAGTCTGAAGGGATGAAGGATAGAGAGGGGATGGTAGCTGAGAGCTTATGTCAAAAGACTTCAAAGTGTGTGGAGGTAGTTGTGAAGTAGTTGTTGAAGAGTCTGACTCACTCTCTTCTGCTGGAAGTCGAAGTGTTGCGTGTGTTGGTGTTGTATCCAGACTCTGAGCTGTTTCCATGGATACATCAGGACACGGTGTGGTGTCCTGACTAGTGCGTTGTCCTAAAGGCATTGTTTCCGTGTCCTCTGTTGCAATAGAGAGGTTTGGTCGAGGAAGACTAACTGTACTTCCTGATTCAAAAAGATTAGGACAAGGTGTATCAATGTCCTGATTATGTCCTGTTGTATTAGGTCGTCCTATAGGACGCTCACTGATTTCTGTTGGATTACTACTGGCTTGTCCTGAGAGGACATGTCCGATTGGAGAGGGGGTGGGTAGGGAAGAAATTGATGTGAGACTGTGTCCAGTGGCAGTGGATGGGGTGAGAATACTAGTGGTGAGATGTGAGGTGGAGAGGGGTGGTTGTGAAGGGGTGAAGAGGTGAGGAGAGAGAGTGGCAGGGAGATTCGGAGTCGTAGAGGGTAAAGAAAGAGTGGATATTCTATCTGACCCCACTGGTGGTTGACGTGGTGGTGGTGGGGCTCCAGTACCATCTGAAGTCACAGGAGATATACTTGCCTCATCCTCAGACCAAGTGGAGTACTGACTGGAGTGCAGTGTGTCCACAGAGGGAGGCTCGACCAGCGGAGGGGAAGAGGGAGAGGACTGGACAAAAAGATCCGAGGTTTCAGCATAACTCACAATTTCTCTAGAGTCTTCAACACCCGACGTCCCTGATCCTCTATCTTCTCCTCCACTTCCATCAAACCCACCCTTACCACTGCCAGAAGTTGCTGTACCTTGTACATCAGTGGGATGAGATGTAGTCACTGGTATGTAGTGGACACTAGCAGTCTGATATAAGTGAGGGTGGTGCAACTGTGAGGAATCTTCCGGAAGACTAACACTGTTCACTGTGGAGTCATAGGCTGTGATACTGAGAGATGGAATAGGTGGAGCTTGAGAAGGTGTGATGGTGGGAGGGTGTGTGGAGGGAGACAGGTTGGAAGGATCTAGTGTGGACTCATGAGCTGTGATACTGAGAGGGTCAACTCCATCTTGATGGTCTGGAGGGAGTCTAGGGCGCTGTTGGTGGCGGTGTTCTTTTGGGGAGGGTGGAGGATGGGAGAGTGTGATGGGTGGAGTTGTGCTGGTGGGATAGGAGGGTGTGATGGGTGGAGCTGTGGTGGTGACAATGTGTAGGGGATGGGGGAGTGTGATGGTGACAGTGTGCAGGGGATGGGGGAGTGTAGCTGTGCTGGTAAGGTGATGGTGCTGTCTGTTAATGAAATGATGCGGAGTCATACCAGGAGGAAGGGGTGGTTTAGTCCATGCCTCACGGATTGGAGGTCTGTAATACCAGAAACATACCAAGTGTGTGTACCATGAAATTTACACAGCCACAGTTATCAGACCTGGACATGGCTGTGGAGTGCACTTTGCTTCCTTCCACACCACTAACAGACACATCTCTGTCAGACACATCCCTGTCAGACAAAACAATACTACATGTAGATCATGTCTACAATGTATTGAGCTATACGTGTCCATGGTTTAAACACTGTATGTCCAGCCTTGAGAACTGTACCTGCTGGACAGAGAGAAGATTGAGAGGGATGGTGGTTCAGCTGCAACGACTGGTTCAGGTGAGGGAGACAGGGAGTGAGAGGGTGAGAGGGGTGGAGGTGGTGGTACAGAGGGAACATCGGTGTCTCTCTCAGGAGGAGTGGTGTGTGGCTGTGGATACTGGTTCTGTTGCAGTTGAGAAGTCATTTGGTGGAGTAGTGAGTGTCTGGCCACCACCCTCTCACTCCAGGCCTGTTGCTGAGCGTGAACCATTGACACAAGTCTCTTTACACCATCTCCTACACAGGGACCATTGTGTGTATTACGTACACCACTAATAGCACATGCTAACAGGAAGTGTGTATGTAAAGTGTGTGATACGTGGACTGAAATATATACATGGGCATCTGGTGTCCTGCTCTTGTGTGTATGTGTTGTATGTCTTGTATGGGGTTGGTGAGGTGGGCTTCCTTTCTTTTCTGTCTGAATTATTTTGGGTAGTGTGCTATACACATGGAAATACATATGTGCATAGCACACTGGCCACGTTACAAGTGCGTATGAAGGAAAGAAAGGCAACCCAGACAAACAAGACATATAGCTCACAGACCACATATATAGCACATGGAACAAAACTCCATAGATAAAGCAATGCAGCACAACACAAGACACACATTCTTAAAGAAATGAGCTGCCTTGGGTGGTATTAAGTGTAACTCCCAGCTCATGGCTCTATACAAGGTAACAATGGAGGACTTACGTTGTAGAGGTAAGGTAGTAGTAGGAGGAGGAGGGTGAGGGGTGAGGTGTTCGTCGATGGTAGCTTGAGTCTCGGAGGGAGTCAGGTCTGAGATGGACAGTTCTCCCTGTCCCTGATGGGGTGTGGATACAACTGAATCTGTGACAGAGCTGGAGTCAGCTGTGTACACGCCAGGTACAGTGAGCTCTACCGACTGTCTAACAGATGTCCCCCTTCTCTCCTCTTCCCCTCTCCCTATCTCTCTCCTCCCAATACTTACAGGAGCAGATTTATCAAAACTATCCTCTTCACCAGCTGTTATAGATCTGACACTAGTGTTTGACGACCCAGGGGTCACAACAGAGGTCGTTTCCATAGAGCTAGAGCAGCTGGTGTCACTTTTGGCAAACCTCACAGTTGGTATGGTAACAGTAGCACTAGGCCCTCTGTTTTTTGGGTCTTTGAGTGTACCTCCGTCAGCTGTAGGAACAGACAAATGGTCCGAGGGGGGTACTTCGGTATGGGGGTGATTGGTGGGTGTGGTTTCCTGGGAAATAGTGTGAGAGGAAGAGGAGGGTGTGACAGGATCAGGAGTCAGGTTAGCAATCCGAGACAACGTCGGATGAGTACTAACTCCTGTGGAAAAGGAGAATGAGTAGTGACCAGGGCTTTACACAGAGGGGGGGCCCTGGAATTGTCCCCCCAGCCTCAATTCCTCCCCCCCCCCAGAAAACTTTTAAAAATTGTATAGTCTTAGGCTGCAAACTCATGCATGAACAATCCTTCAAGAGATGCTGAGAAAGGCAAGGCAACAACAACAACACAACAGAAAGGCAAAGCAACACAACACAACTCGCCCGAAACAGTCATTTTTCAAAGAAAAATTTGGCTGCCTCGAGTGGGACTCGAACCCACGATGCTGTCACCCCACAAACCTCTTTCCCCCCATGTATGAACCCATGCAACTGGTCATTACCATACATGGATTGGACATGGAGGATATTCAGAGGATAGTGTGTGGTGAACTAACCATGTGTCTTGACAAAGAGTCTCTCAAAGGCTTGCTCCATGTCTCTCTGCTGTTCCCTGGCCTCCTCCCTCCTTCTCTCCACCGGCTGGTACATGTTGCTCTGCAGTGATGGGTACATGTATACCACACTAGCCAGAAGAAGAAAGGAAGCCCACCTCACCAACCCAGACAAGACATACACGACTTTTTAATTATCCATGAGATGCTTAGAAAGAAAGACAAAGCAACACAACACAACTCGCCCAAGGCAGTATTTTTCAAAGAAAAAAGCTGCCTTGGGTGGGACTGGAACCCATGATGTACAAACAGCCTGATATCCACTTGGAGCAATAAACAAATCTTTACACCAGCCATCACATGATGGTGCAGCTACATGTATATCACTGACTGGCATTATTGCAAGGGCCTTTTGTCTAAGAGTTCGATCTTCTCTCTCCAGTGCCTTCAACTGATGCAGCATCTCCTCTTTCTCCTGTGATATGATGTAGGATGAAGAAGAGCAGGTCGTATACTGTATAGTGTGTGTGTGTGTGTGTGTGTGTGTGTGTGTGTGTACCTTCTCCATCTTGACTTTGTTGAGGGCATGGTTGTATCTGAGTCTGGCCATCTCTCTCTGTTCCTCCTGTGCTGCAGAACATTGCTGTGGGGAGAGAGAGAGAGAGAGAGGAGGCATTTGTGTTTCTCTCCTCCACAGATATGTACCAGTTTCATTCTACCTTGTTCATTGCTTGTATTTCTTCAGTCATTAGCTCTGCCATTTGCTGGGCATCAGGCTAGGGAGAGAGGGAAGGAGGGAGGGAGAGAGGGAGGGAGGGAGGGAGGGAGAGAGGGAGGGAGAGAGGAAGGGAGGGAGGGAGGGAGAGGAGGGAGGGAGGGAGGGGGGTGGGAGGGAGGGAGAGAGGGAGGGAGGGAGGGAGGGAGAGGGAGGGAGAGAGGGAGGGAGAGAGGGAAGGAGGGAGGGAGGGAGAGAGGGAGGGAGAGAGGGAGGGAGAGAGGGAGAAGAGGGTGGGAGGGAGAGAGGGAGGGGAGAGGGAGGGAGGGGGAGAGAGAGGGTGGGAGGGAGGAGGGAGGGAGGGAGGGTGGGAGGGAGGGAGAGAGGGAGGGTGGGAGGGAGAGAGGGAGGGAGAGAGGGAGGGAGGGAGGGAGGGAGAGAGAGAGGGAGGGAGGGGGAGAGGGAGGGAGAGAGGGAGGGAGGGAGGGAGGGAGGGGGGTGGGAGGGAGAGAGGGAGGGAGAGAGGGAGGGAGGGAGGGAGGGAGGGGGGTGGGAGGGAGAGAGGGAGGGAGAGAGGGAGAGAGAGGGTGGGAGGGAGAGAGGGAGGGGGAGAGGGAGGGAGGGGGAGAGAGAGGGTGGGAGGGAGGAGGGAGGGAGGGAGGGTAAACCTCTTATTTACATGTACTGCTTAGCTAAAAAGCAGCATTAGATTAACATTAACATGTACATATAGCTCACTCCCTCTCTCTCCTCAGTAGCCGCTCTCTGTACTGCACACATTGGGATGTGGTAGTAGGAAGTGGAGTAGCCCTCCACCTCACGCAAACGAACCCTACGACCTTTACCTGCAACTAAATCCTAGAGAGAATAGGAAGATGTAAGCTACAATACCTCAGTAATTACAGCTTCCAAAACGAGGATACCCAAGACACGTTTTTCTGCTCTTGGTGTCCCCAAAATCAGGACACTTTACTAAACAGAACACTGTCCTTGAAAGAACAGCTTGAACAACTCTATGATTACTTTACATGTGATACATGTATATACCCACCATTATGAGAGGAGGTTGGTGAGTGGATTTAGTGGCTGCCTCCCTCGCTCTCCTCCCCTCTTCCTCTCTAGTCAGTCTCAGTCTCTCCACCTGTCTCCTTCTCTCTCCCTTCTTCTGGTTTCGATGACACAGCTCCTCTCTCATGGCTGCAACGTGTCTGTCTTTAGCTCTCTCTCTACAGCAGCATAGGAACTACATGTACATTCAGACTCCCCCCCCCCCCCCCACACACAGAGATTCCTACACCACACACCCCCAGACAGTCACTTTGAACTGCCTCAGGTGAACTCAAACCAACACTGTGTTCAGCTAGTTTTTTTTTGGGGGGGGGGGCTGGGTGAGGGCAAGGGGGGCAATTTGCCTCCCCCCGAGATGGGCTATGATCAATTATTATATTTCCAAGTCAAACCTCCCTCAATTTTAGAAAGTTCTGATTCCCCCCCGCCAATTAAAAGTTTTTTCTAGAAATATCGCTAATTCTAGATGGATGCTCTTCTCAACTGAGACTATATACAATCATTCTAAAAATTATTATACTTAGTTCATACACTAGCCAGGAGATGTAACTGTCATACGTTTCGGCTACTGTACAGCAGCCATCCTCAGTGACAATATGAAAAGAAAGGAATGAACCAGAAATAAATAGTGCGATAAGTGGGTGGGGCTAAAACAGGAAGTGAACATAATTAATGTGATAAACGGGTGAAACTAAAACAGAAAAATGTACACAACAAAACCGGTATTAAACTGAGGAAAAGTGTGGGATGAGGTTCTCATACTCAGTAGGAAGGGTTCCACTGTCCCTGTTAAGGGTGTCTGGAGTAGTCCTGATAAGTAGAGCTTCTGAGGTAATTCTAGCCATGTCGTCTGGAGGATTAGATAGTACTTCCACATTTTCCAATCTATTGGATGGTCCATGTTCCACATATGCTCAGCAAGTGCCGAGGAATTGAAGTCAGCTTGTCTAACAGCTCGCTTGTGCTCTGCTATTCGCTGTGACAGCCTTCGCTTAGTCTGGCCAATATAGCATGCAGAGCACTTAGCACATGGTATCTTGTATACAACGCTCGATAGGTCCATATCAGGGGGACGATCCTTGGGGCTGGAGAACAATCGACGAAGACTGGTTGAGGGTTTAAAACATACACGAATGTCGAGTCTGGTCAGAACCGCCTCATAGCCCCAAGGATCGTCCCCCTGATATGGACCTATCGAGCGTTGTATACAAGATACCATGTGCTAAGTGCTCTGCATGCTATATTGGCCAGACTAAGCGAAGGCTGTCACAGCGAATAGCAGAGCACAAGCGAGCTGTTAGACAAGCTGACTTCAATTCCTCGGCACTTGCTGAGCATATGTGGAACATGGACCATCCAATAGATTGGGAAAATGTGGAAGTACTATCTAATCCTCCAGACGACATGGCTAGAATTACCTCAGAAGCTCTACTTATCAGGACTACTCCAGACACCCTTAACAGGGACAGTGGAACCCTTCCTACTGAGTATGAGAACCTCATCCCACACTTTTCCTCAGTTTAATACCGGTTTTTGTTGTGTACATTTTTCTGTTTTTAGTTTCACCCGTTTATCACATTAATTATGTTCACTTCCTGTTTTAGCCCACCCACTTATCGCACTATTTATTTCTGGTTCATTCCTTTCTTTTCATATTGTCACTGAGGATGGCTGCTGTACAGTAGCCGAAACGTATGACAGTTTACATCTCCTGGCTAGTGTATGAACTAAGTATAATAATTTTTAGAATGTGTACTCCTAGTCACTCAGGCCTCTATAAAATATATACAATCATGTATATGTACATGTACCTTTGCTTGGCTGCCAGAAGGAGCCTCAGTTCATGTAATCTATTCTCTTCCTGGAATGAAGATGACAAAGTCCATTTTCATCCCATAGTTTCATCCCATAGTTCATGTACAATGTACATGTACGTACCTTCTCAACTTGCTGAGCCTGTCTGTGGCCGAGACCAATGTGTCTAGCTGCCGAGCTGTACCTCTCTTCAACTGCTGCTAGCTCAGTGGCATGAGATGCCAGCAGACAAGACTGTAAGGGGCAGAAAATGAACTGAACCACAACTAGTACGTATACTGCATTTATGACCAGGAGATGGAAAAATTTGTGTTCAGTGATATCAGTTTTTACAAAACATTTGGGTCACCAATTTAAGTTTTTTTATATCTCATGTTAGTGTGTCCTGATTTGAGAGAATCTGTTATATTGGATTGTACCTGTAGGTGGTCCTGCAGGAGTTTTCTTTCTTTCTCTCTTTTCTGTCTCATGTCTTCTCTTGTTCTCTTTGCTGCCTCTCTCTCCTGCTCACGAAACCACACACACACACACACACACACACACACACACACACACACACACACACACACACACAGAGAGAGAGAGAGAGAGAGGGAGAGAGAGAGAGAGAGAGAGAGAGAGAGAGAGAGAGAGAGAGAGAGAGAGGAGAGAGAGAGAGAGAGAGAGAGAGAGAGAGATGTGGATGCGGGCACAGTTGTGTATCTCTCCACAAACCTGGAGAAGACGAGCTTTGCGACGCTCCTCTCGTTGTGAACGGAGCACTGCCGCCTGTAAAATATGGGATGGAGAATCACACAAGGCAAACATGGAATGTGAGGTCTATACGTACATGTGCCTACCTCTTCATTAGGGCTAAGCTTATACGATAGTCTTAGCTTCACACTCATGTCTACTTCCTTCCTGCAAATGCGCTGGTTCAAGTTCAAGAGCACACGCCTTCTTTTCAGATATTTGAAAGCATCGCCGCGACACGTCAATCCGCCAATCAGATAGCTCCACGCTGTGGACTCTAATAAAAGCGCACTTTTGCGGAAGCTTGCCCGCGAGTGTCTACTTCAAATGCGAGAGCTAGCTTCAGCGAGAGAGAAGATCTGATCAGAAAGGAACTTTCGTAATTTTCACTGCAGATAATCTACCTGCTGTTAAGGTGCGCCAGAGAAAGCGATACTGACTCTACGCGAAGGAGAGAGGCGTGGCTAGTCTCAGCAGCAGTATGATAGAGGAGCGCGGTGCGATATGGTGGCTGAAGGCCTTTCTAGTTACATTTCTCAGTCTGGATATCAACTTAAACGGTGAGCATTATTACTCGTACAATGCAACCTCTCCAATTCAGACAGAGTGCAGAAAAATGTGCTCTGTGGGTTAGAATTATTAGTTTATATGCTCGAGCCAGCCAAAGAACTTATATCGTTATGTTCTAATTATAGGGTTACACTGTATTATTTTTCTTCCTTTACTCCAGTTGTTATGGGAGACCCGAGTGAGGTAGACAAGCACTTGGCGGAGGGGAAGAGACTGCTCCAAGGAGGGACAGCTCTCCGACGCTCTCTATCATTACGCTGCTGCTGTAGGTGAGTGAACAGTGCATGTCCTCAAACTATGTATATGTACACACATAAAATATTACTCTTCTGTAGTAATACATCAACCAAAACAAGAGGGGAGCAACAGTTTTAAATTTCTGAATTCCCAAGGAGGGGGGCAAAAATTTCCAAGGGCCCCCTTTTGCCCCCCTACTACAATAAACCCTGAGTCCTAGTAAGGCATTAATATTTATTTGTGCAGATGGAGATCCATCCAATTACTTGACGTACTTCAAAAGAGCTGCAGTGTACCTGGCCATGGGTCAGTCCAAGAAGGCCCTTCCTGATCTCGACTCCTCTCTCACTCTCAAACCTGACTTCCACCAGGTGAGTGTTGGGTGTGCGGAAATGTGATTCTCTAATCAGGACACCCTTGGGATGGAGGAGAGTGTCCTGATTAGTGAGGTGTCCTGACTAATGAGGTGTCCTGATTAATGAGGTGTCCTGATTAGTGAGGTGTCCTGATTAGTGAGGTGTCAGGTGTCCCGATTAGTGAGGTGTCCTGAATAGTGAGGTGTCCTGATTTCAGTGGTTCAAAGCTATGATACCACAAATACTCATATCATACACTCTCTCCATAGGCTCGTCTGCAACGAGCTAACACTTTGTTAAAGATTGGCAAACTGGATGAGGCTACTCATGACTTCAGTGAACTTGTAAGTTAGTACTGGACATGGATGACTCCCACATCCAGTATAGAGATTATGTGAAGAGCTCTTTATCCAATACAGGCATCTGGTACCTCCAGTGCAGCTCCTGAGGCCCAAGCCACAGTAAGGATATAACCATCTTTCCCTAGCCACAGTTTCCTCTACAACCAGTAGTGTATGTGAGGGAGGAAGTGGTAATTAATGTCCCTCATTTCCATGTGTAGTGTTAGGTCGCTTTATTCTTACCCAAGACCTTTTTGGGAGGGGCCTGTGTATGAGGTATACTCAACACTCTCCCTTGTGTCTCTCTCTCTCTCTCTCTCTCTCCCACTCACTCCAGCTAGAGGCCATTCCTAACATCAAAGCCAGTCTTCCCTCTGTGAAGGCTCTGATGGCCAAGCATGACTACAGACCTGCAGTAGAGCTACTGGGAGAAGCCATTGAGGTGTGCCACATACATATATTGTATATATCATAATCTTATTTGAGGGTTAATCTTATTTGAGGCTTGCCAGATATGATTAACCACTGTTCCTTCCACCCCCCCCCCCTTCCCTCTCTCCCTCTCCCTCTCTCTCCTCCCTCTCTCTCTCCCTCTCTCTCCTCCTCTCTCTCTCTTCCCCTCTCCCTCCTCCCTCTCTCTTCCCCTCTCCCCCTGGTCTCCTAATACAGTTCTCTCCCTGGGACGTCACCCTTAGAGAGATGAGGGCTGAGTGTTATGAGGCAATGGGAATGTTACAATCAGCCATTAGTGACATCAAGTGAGAGTTCTCCCTCCCTCCCTCCCTCCCTCCCTCCCTCCCTCCCTCCATCCATCCCTCCCTCCCTCCCTCCCTCCCTCCCTCCCTCCTTCCCCCCTCTACTTTCCTTCTTTCCTTTATCCACCTCCCTCCTCTGCACAGAATGATGAGTCGTCTTATAAACGATAACACAGATGCTTTCTACCGTATGAGTATGCTCTACTACCAAATGGGAGAAGCTGAAGATTCACTCAGGTACACAGTAGAACATGCTACATACAAGCTAAATACCTTTATTGGTGAGCGGGAGCCAGCCAACCTAGTTGTGTCAACAGGCCGATTTTTCTATGCATATTTTTATATATTTATTTATTTATATGTGACGGGCACTGCACATACTGTAATGTTATACATGCTTCTAATTTTGCGTGCGTGCTCTCCCGCTCACCAACAATGCGTAGCATTCAACTAGTAATATATACATGTATATCCATTTCACAAGGCTTTCGCCTTGACTAACTGTATACTAGTGGAACCCCTTTAATCTAATGGACCTCTCTAATCAAGTAAAAAATGACACATTGATTAAAGAGGACACTTTGCACCTCCAACCATCATGTTTGTATACATTTTAACCGCTGAAAATAGGACACGTCACTGATTAGGATATTTCATTGTCCCAAGAGTGTTTGAATTACTAGTACATTGTATCTACATACAGAGAGATCCGTGAGTGCCTGAAACTGGATCCAGATCACAAGATATGCTTCCCATTCTACAAAGTACGGATAGTTTAATATGATGGATATTTTAACTTCTTCAATGTGGAGATACAGAATTGAGTGTGTCATATGTCTATATGTACCTACATTGGTAGTAGCCAAATGGTCAGGTGTTACTACACATGTACTGTGTGTTTATACGTGTCTTCAGAAAGTGAAGAAGTTGGATAAGCAGCTGAAGAGTTCAGAAGAAATGATGCAAAATGAAGAGTAAGAAACCTCTCCACACATGTACCATTGAGATAGTGGTTCACCTACTTCACCC